>RJWM01016259.1:0-45890 GCA_004363535.1 Dasyprocta punctata | reverse complement strand
CCGCGGGCAGTGGTCAGCACTGCCTCCTTTGCCTGCTGCCACTTAGAGCGACTGTTAGTGGGCCTTTAGGTGATGTCCTGGTGGTGTGGGCTTTGGGTCTCTACTTCCGGTATTCCTAGACCACAAAGACAGCACAGTTGCAAGTGGCAGCTGCACTTTCAGTCCTGGTCCCTTGCTCTGCAAGTTTTGCTCCAACACTGCGCATTTGTGCCTTTCTGCTGGTGGCCTCAGAGAATAACGGTAGGAAGACAGTGTGGGTCTAACTGTATCGGACCTCAGGAAGCCCTACTTTCCTATTGGTAGGGTTTTCATGGAGGAACTGCTGTGGCCTTAGGGCTTTATGAAATCTATTCCGCACGATGGCGGTATTGTTCCAAAACTCCTACACACCCCGTCCCCTGTGCTGTCCCTCCACCCTTCGCGTTTGAAAAAAATGTTCAGAAAGTGAAAGACACTAAAACTGTTGCTACTTTACCCATTGTTTAATTAGAGAAAATAGGTTCCAGTATTAGACTACTTTTGCTTTCCATTTGAGGTCAGTATAGATTTAACACTCAAGGTCCTGTGGTCTGACCCCAGCTCCACAAATATGAAATTAAATTAACATTTCAAGAATTTAGTAAAAAGGCCGGCCTGAGCTACATAGCGTGACCCTGCCTCAAAAAACTAGGGCCGGGAGTTTAGCTCAGCGGCTTAAGCGCCTGCCCTGGAAGGTGCGAGGTTGTGAGTTCGATCCCCGGTGCCGCAAAAAATAAATAAATAAATAAAATAAAGAATTTAGTAAAAATGAGACCTAAGCAACTGACTTACTGGTAAGGCGTTTCATGGAGGAGCTGCTCTGGACTTGGGGCTTTATGAAACCTAGTCCACCGGGTGGCAGTATTGCTCCAAAACCCCAAATGGCCCTGTTTGCTGTGTACTCCCTCCACCCGTCGTGTTTGAAAAAAACGTCCAAAAACAGAAAGATTACAACTTATAGGTTTCTTACACTTTGCTCCTTTACAAAAAATACCTTCCACTATTACAATTCTGCTTTTGCTTTCAATTTGATGTCAGTATAGATTTAATACTCATGGCCCGGTGGTCAGATTCCAGCTCCACAAATATGAAACTAAAATTAACATTTTAAGAATGTTGTGAAAGTGAGGTTTAAGCTACTTATAGTCATCAGTCAGCTTCTCCTTCAGTTGTTTTTGTTTGTTTGTTTTATATTGGGAATGGAACTCAGGACTACCTATTCTTTTCCAAAACCAATTTCAAATATCCAAACCTTCCCATTATTGTTCTTCTTCACCCAACATTCTCCCTCCAGTGCTTCATCTTGATCATCAAATTCTCTTCCTGGTATTGATGACCAAAGCTCAGGGATCCATGCTAGGAAGAAAAACAAAATACTTATCAATGGAGGCTTGGTGAGGAACAAATCTAGGCTCTAGGGTGCTTCCTTGCATCCTGACTCAAATTCTAGGTTCTCTGAAAATCCTACTGTATATTCTGACAGAAGCACGTATCCCCATGTGTTCATCAGAGAATGAGTTTAAGTGAACCTAACAGTCTAAAGGCTGACCCTGTCTTACCTGGACTGGCACTCATAATTGAAAGTGTATATACTACAGTCAGAGAGATCATTATGATCCCATATATTTATCCTTTAAGAATGGAGTGCAAAGGCCAGGGATTTACCTCAGTGGAGTAAGCACCTGCCTGGCAGGCACGATGTTGTGAGCCAGATCTCGATCCTGGGTACCAAAAAAAAAAAAAAAAAAAGAAAGGAGTACAAGCATTTTCTCACAGTATGCGGCCTATCCCTGATTCTCAAGGTTGTACCAAGTATATGGGTTATTGTTTTTAATTAGGGACAGCACTTACATTTTCTCCTTGCTAACTCAGACATGGAACTTGGAAAGGATTCAGAAAATGGCTAGGTGCTCATCAAGAGACAGGCACAATCATCAAACTTTGTATTTCACAGTGATAACCTTTTACATGTCTACCCCCATGTTTCCAATACCTAGAGACAATGTTCTAAGTAGACAGTGAAACACCACGATGCATTGGCATTTAAATGGTATTTAGTAATTTATTGGGTTTTAGAATGGACATTTTCACTTCTCATTCCCAAGCTGCTTTTCATATTATCATAAAATATTTGCAAAACCTGGTAATAAAAATTAACATTTGCAATGATCTTCATTAGTGGATCCTGATCAAAATACTAAGTTCTCCTTTAATATCTTATCCATAAATAGCTATTCATCTCTATATATACACCTACATAAATATGGCCTATACAGATTATATAAATGTATACATATATACCCTGAAAACATTGATATTCTTATTCTCATATTTTTATCCTAGTGCCGTGAGGCTTACCACGCCTGTAACCTCAGCATTTTTGGAGGCTGACGCAGTGTTATTCCAAGTTCTGAAACCCACTAGACTCAGTGTCAAAATAAAAAGGGATTGCCACACATCAGTGCAAAGTGTTTCAATCCTTCATACCTGGAGAGAAAAAAAGCTCTTCTCTTAAACTTTGATTTTGAGGCACTGACTCACTCAGTACCAACTTGCATTGACCCTGCTTGAGTATTAACAGGGATCTTCAAAGTCTACCTTCAAAAGCCCAACAGAAAGAAAGTAAAAGTTAGAGAGAACACTTGAACACTGGAATCTCTCACATTCTGGCATCCGGATTGTATCCTCAGAAAACTTGAAAATGGATGTACTTCTACCCTTTATATGCAGCTATAATTGTTCATTGAGCTCTGTTAAAATATATAGAGAACTGTTGAGCTTTTTCATCTCTCAAATTCAGGCATCCTCACTGAATCCTCAGAAAACTAAAGAGACTGACACACAGTCACACCATTCACATAAAGCTAAAGTGATTCATCAATTCTGTTTAGATATGTATAAATACATTGTCCCAAAATGTCATACACAAACACGCACTTACTCTAACAATGACTGCAATCCCAAATACTTTTGAAGCCCTGTGTATGCAAATAATTGTATGCACGTACAGCCACCACGTGCTCATTTCTATTCAGATAGCATTGTATGCATTGGTCACATTACACAGTCCTCAGCAGCATTGTACATCACCATTGGCAAAGTTGGGTTGCTTGATCTTTTATATTTTACTCTAGACATGTCAAAATTTATAAAGCAGAGACCATGTATCAGATCAATTACAGGGAGAAAATAATATGCCCATTTAAATATCTGTGAGAAGAGGGAAGTGGGGGACATAGTCTATAGTCACAGCACTCTGGAAGGCTGAGGCAGGAGGATGGAAAATTTGAGCCCATCCTAGGCATTTTAACAACTTAGCAAAAACCAATCTGAACAACAACAAAAATAACAGCATCAGCAACAACAACAACAAAGGTTTGTGATGCAGCTTAGTGTGAAAGGCTTTGTATTCAATCCAGAGCAAAGGAAAATAATAGCTGTGCTGTGTATGAGTAAGTTTTCCTCTGCTTATATAAGCTGTAGTTTTATAAAGCAGTGTTCACTTTCTCAATGCCATTTTGTTGTTGTCGTTTCAGTACTAAGGAGTGAACCCAAGGCCTGCATACTCAGAGACATCCCGTTTTCTAATTTTCACTTTCAGACAGGATCAAGTTAATCCACTACATTTCCCAGGCTGGGTTTCAACTTGGGGTTGGCGCTGCCTCGGCCACCCACAGTGCTAGGATTACAGGCCTGTGCCACCACGCCTGCATTTTCATACCATAAACGTTAAAGCAAGTTTTTTTCACTTGCAACTTGAACACAGCATTTTTCAAATATAGTATTTTTGAGAAACAGTCACATATTTAAAAATACTATCACTTTTTAAAATTGAGGTAAAATTCATGCAACATAACATGAACCACTTTACTTTGCATAGTTCACTGGCATTCCGGTAGCCATCTTGGTAGGGAGGCAGCAGCCAGTCCTGCCCCTGTGCGAACTCCAGCAGCCATCCGAAGATGCTGCCTGCAGGTAGCCAGCACGGGCTAGAAAAAACAGCAGCTGGCCCTGCACCAGCACACCCAGTGGCCACTATGGGATACCTGTAGCCAGCACTGGCCTGGAGAACCCAGGAGAACCAAACGGTCACTCTCCAGAGAAATTGTAGGCAACGCGGGAAGTGCCTGGGACTCCACTACCCGCTTGTTTGGAAGAACACAAGAAAATGTCAGGACAAAGAAGCAAAAGGCAGTCCCTGAACTCTAACCCAAGCAGAGCAAGTCCAGGAGATGAAAACATGGAAGGGATCCGGAGTCGCACACCTGACGTTTCTGAAGTGATGGCAACTGAAGTAAAGAGACAACTTCGTGAGGCTATAAAAAGAAATTAGAACATGTTATGGATTAAAAACTGGTGGTCAACTTAGCACCAGCTGAATTCAGCTGGTGTTGAGGAAAGATGGCCCACCTGAAGAAAGTTACCAGCATAAATAGAGATGTGGAGAAGAAGAGCGAGGTGTTGTGGGTTCTTTCAAGAGTTGCTGTTTCAAGCCAATGGTTCTCCCGGAAGTGCCTGTCATGCTGGCTTCCTCAATATGGATTTGGCCATTATCACTGGAGGAGCTCGGGACCTCATCAATGAGAGTGGCTGTGGTTCACTTTGGGGGAGCTCTGCTCCTCACATTGTGCATCACTTCCTGGCTCCAGAGGGGAGGCTGTGTGCTGGATAAGCTTGTCACGCTGGGCTTCCTGACTTGTGTTCAACTGTTCTCATCGTCAGAGGAGCACAGGACCTCGTTGCTGCTGAGGACGGCTGTGGTGCTCTTCAGGGCAGCCCTGCTTCTTCTTTGGAGCGTAACTTCTCGGCTCCCATGTAGAACCCTCAACCCACTGCACAGCTCCTTCACATCGCTGGCATAGACTTTCTAATTCCACCGCTGACCCTTGGCCTTCCTGGCACAGAACTGTAAATAGTCTGGCGTGAGTCCTTATTGTGGGCTCTTAGATTTCCAGTTGGATCTGTGGAAGGCATTGTCATGCATTTGGGTCTCTAGCTAGACTCTTGCAGGACATTGCTGTGGGATCCAGGCCCTCGGCTAAATATCCTGGGTCTTAGTGTTGTGGACAGATTTTCCTGCACTTTCTTGTGCATAACTCTGGGTGACTATTATAAAACAGTATTACAAACACTGTGTCCTGTATGCAGCTGTTCTCCCTGTAACCCCTGACTACAACAAAAATTGGTACCGAGAGTGGGGTCATTGCTATTATATGCCTGGTTATGTGGTTTAAGAGCCTTGGGAATTAATTTGGGAAGGATTTTTAGAGACTGGCCAAAAAGACAGCTCCTGTATGCTGTAAACTATATTGGAGACTCTGGTTAGAGCCTGGAAAATCAGAGTACTGATGGAAATGCCGCCAGTTAAGATGAAGCTTGGGAGGCTTCTACTGAGAAGGACTGGACCTGGAGTCCAGGTAGTATGTTGTGCTTTGGCTGAAACTTGGTCTTCATTTGCTTGTGTTTAGAGATATTACCTGGGTGGCAGAAAAGTTTTAGTGCAGTCTACTGTTGGGGTGGTAGCATGGTTACTTCTGAGAGCTTTTGACCAGATATGTTGGAAATTTAGAGCAAAGAGCCCGTAGAGGAATTTAAAACTTTTGGCCAGAAAGAAGGCTCCAGTGGAACTATGGGTTGCAAAGATGAAACAGGAAAATGTAGTTGTTTATAAGAACAGGACAATGGAAAAATAAACTGAAGTGTTTCACCTGAAGATAAGAGTATCTTTGAATTGCAGGAGATCTTTATATTTTAGTCTTGCCCTGCCATCTTAAAAGTTAATGGGAAGCAAGGACTGTGATTGTAATTGTTATTGTTTGATTTTAATGTTGTTTTTATATGTTTGTAACCAGGTTAATTAATCAAAGTATTGTGTTTTAATGTTAAACATTGGTCACCCTTTAAATATTTTATTTTTGGTGCAGGAATAAGTGTAAAAAGAATTATATATATGTAATTGTTGTATTAATGTAACTATGAGTAGACCAAGACATATTAACTTTTTACAAATCTGCCACTAAAGACTGGGTTGAAGAAATGTGTATGGTTATCAAGTTGACCAGGGGTGGATTGTTATGGATTAAAAACTGGTGTCCTGTATGCAGTTGTTCTCACTATAACCCCTGACAACAACAGAACATAAATACTAACTCAGGTAAAAGAAAAATGAAAAATATAATAAAAGAATTACTAAGCATCTCTAAAGAAGACATAGATAAAAAAAGAGGAGCATAGGAAAATGAGAGAAACCATGAATGAACAATATAAGAGAGATTTAGAATGCATGAAACAGATTCAAAGAGAGATCCAGGAAATTAAAAACTCCATTGAAAGCTGGCAAAACCACTTGAAAGAAACTGAAGATAGACATTCAAACCTTGAAGACAAGTGTGCTGCTTGTGTTCATGAAAGATCTCTTAAAAATAACAAGGAACCAGGAAGTAACAATCCAATGACTGCAAGACTATGCAAAGCAAAATAATTTAAGAATAATAGATGTCAGTGAAAAAAGCAGGGGTCAACACAAATGATACTAAAATTCTATTTACAGAAGTAATAGCAGAAAACTTCCCAAACATGGGAAAAGGACATGATATACAGAGAAATGAGGAATATAGAACTCCAACTAGCCGTAACCAAAATAAATCTACACCCAGACATGTAACAGTCAAGATACCAGAAATTCAACACAAGAACAGACTATTAAAAGCTATTAGAGAACAGAAACAGATCACCTATAAAGGAAAACCCATCAGAATCACGACAGACTTCTCAACACAAACCATCAGGTCAAGAAGAGCTTGGAGTGAAGTATTTCAAGTCCTGAAAGAAAATAGCTTCCAACCCAGATTGATGTACCATACAAAACTATCTTTCAAAATTAACAGAGAAGCAAGATACTTCCATGACAAAGAACACCTGAAGGAATTCATGACCACCAAACCAACCCTACAAGAATACTGAAGGAGAGAGATAAAAAAAAGACCATGGTTCCAGGAGGGGCAGCAGAGGGGGGTAACTGAGGGCAGGCAATTGAATGGATAGGAAAAGTAGGCGGTCAACAGAAGGAAAATAGCATGGCAGAGACAAGGCAGTGCATGTTGGCCATAACCATTAATGTAGATGGCCTCAATTCACCAATAAAAAGAGACACAGGCAGAGTGGATCAGAAGACAAGATCCATCAATATGCTTTATTCAAGAAACACATTTAACTCAAAAGGAAATTCATAGACTAAAAGTCAAAGGAGAGAAAACCATGCTCTATGTGACAGGGAATCAGCAAAAAAGTATGGGTAGTTTGCCCATCAACTGCAGAATGGATAAGAAAGATACAGCATCTCTATACAATGGAAAGCTACTCAGCTATAAAGATAACCTGGAGGCTCTTGTATGTAAATGGATGCAACTTGAGATCATGCTCATGGGTAAAATGGTTCAGAGTCATGTGGGTGAACATTGTGTTGCCTCCCTAGTATAAAAAACTAAAGGAGTTAGTGGGACCCAAAATGCACAATAGATGTTATGAAGGTGAAAGTGGAGATATCTAGAGGGCGAAGTCAGTGGCCTTTGTTAATTTATATCCTGTTTTGAAAACCTGCATTGTTTTCATTGTTCTGTTTATCTTGGTTTTATTCTGTTTTGATTAATTTTATCATATTTGATGGCATGGACAGCTATTTCAACAATAACAAAATGTATTATAGTAGCCATTATTGATTTCCTTTTATCTTGTTTTGAAGCCCTGTATTGCTTTACTTGTTTTCTTTAGGCTGATTTTATTCTATTTTGTTTTGTTTGATTTTATTATGTCTGATGGTATAAGCACCTACTTTGAAGATAGCAAGATACATTATCATAGCCACTGTTGTATTCCTATTGTTATGTTTTGAAGTCCTGTATTGCTTTCATTGCTTTGTTTTGATTGGTTTTATTTTGTTCTGTTTTGTTTGATTTTCTTGTGCCTGATGGGATGGGGAGTTATTTTGAAGATAGCAAAAGGCATCATGGCAGCTATTGTTGGTTTCCTTTTATGTTGCTTTGAAGTCCTGTATCACGTTCATTGTTTTGTCTTGAATGTCTCTATTCTGTTTTATTTCTTTTGATTTTATCCTCTTCAAAATAAAACAAAGTAAAAAATCATTAAAAATTCACTGGCATTCACTACATTCACAGTGCTACACCAGCTTTACTTCTCTCTAGATGCACATAATTTTGATTCCCCCAAAGGAGGCCCTGGACTCACTATGTAGGCATTCCCCTACCCCACACTGCCCATCTGTTTGCACACTCGGTTTTGTTTTCTAGACCTATGGGGTTACCTAATTTTGGCGAGTCCATACAAAAGGAATCAATACCCACCTTGGCCTTTTGTGACTTGCTTCTTTCACATAGCATAAAGTTGTCAAAGTTCATCCTTGATGTAGAATACAACAATTCTTCATTTTTCCTCATGGCTGAATATCATCCCTTGTACATCCACATTGCTTTTTTTCCCCCACTCAACAAGTTATGGCTTCTGTCTACCCTTTCGCTGTTCCTACAAGAGCCACTATGAACATGTATGCACAAGTACTTTTGTCAGTATGTTGTCAATTATTTTGGCTATACAAGGAGTATCCAGAAGGTATCTGCAAGGTAAACAAGGGAATTTCTAGTTTTAGTGTTTTTTTTTTTTGCAGACTATCCCTACAGATTTCCATAGACACTATTCTAATTTATATTGCTACCAACAATGTAAACAGGATTCCTTTTCCCTGCAACCTTGTCAGCATTTCTTACTGATTTCTTGATGATAGCCACTGTATCCAAAGTAAAATGTAATCTCAGTGCTGTTTTAATTTGCATTCATCAGGTGACCAGAAATGGTGCTGTTATGCATTAAAAACTGGTGGTCAACTTAACAACAACTGAATTAAATCAGCATGGTACTGAGTCTAGATGGCCCACCTGAAGAAAGTTGAAAGCCTAAAAGGAGACATGGACAGGAATAGCATTAGCGTTGTGGTTTCTCCTAAGTGGCACTGTTGTTTGGAGCTATTGGTTTTCCTGGAGGATCTTGTCATGCTGGCTCCCCTGGTATAAACTCAGCAGTTATTGAAGAAGTTCTGGACCTTGCTGCTGAGAGTGGCTGTGGTTCACTTTGGGGGAGCTCTAGTCCTTACTTTGAGCATGGCTTCCTGGCTCTGGAGGAGAAGATGTGAGCTGTTCAGTCTCCCCGAGAAGCTTATCACCCTGGATTCCTTATATGTACTCAGCTGTTTTCATCATCAGAGGAAATTGGGACCTCCTTGTCACTTAGGATGGCTGTGGTACATTTCAGGGGAGCCCTGGTCCTTATTTTGAGCATTGCTTCTTGGCTCCAGTGTAGAACCCTCAATCTACTGGCCCAGATCTTTCACCCTGCTGGCATAGACTTTTTAGCTTCCACCACTGACCTTTGGGCCTTCGCAGTGCAGACCCATGAAATAGACTTGCATGAGTCATTGTCATGGGCTCTGGGTCTTCAGCTGGACTCATGCTATGGGATCCAGGCCCTCGGATGGATTTTCTAGGTCTTTAGTGTTGTAGACAGATTTCTTGCACTTTCTTGTTTTTAACTCTGGGGACCATCATAAAATAAAATTATAAATTCTGTGTCCTGTATGTAATTGTTCTCCTTTCAACACCTACTACAACACGTGTCATTTTTTTGACAAATTCGTTTTGTCATGAATTTACTGACCATTTGCACTTCTGAGAAGTTTCTATTCACTTCAGTTGCCATTTCTTTTTTTTACTGAATCTATTATTTTAAGGAAATTAATTGTTGGAGACCATTACGAAGCAGCTCTAAGCGGGATTTAAAATTAACTAATTGGCTTTCTGTGTTTATCTGTGAGCCTGTCCTAGGCCTAGGCCCCTTGCCTGGCGATGGGAGCTGATACATAGTAAGTGAACCTCTGAATCACTGATCCTGGCTGAGGCTTGTAGTGGCCTGTGAGGCCAGAGATACCTCAAAGGGCAACATATGGCCACCACCGAAGACGCTTGCCTCAAACCCAATTAAGTAGATAGAGACTGCAGCTGCAAACATCTCACACCTGCAGGCACCACACTCCCACCATAAATGTCATCATGGAGATAAGACAGTTCTCCTAAAATTGGCACAATTTAGTACTTGGAGAAGTCCTTGGAGTGACTCCCAAGGTCTGCTCATTTCCCTGCTTTCCTCAGTATCCCCTCTCTTTGTCTGTAATGGAAATAAATACGGGCTGCACAGATGGGCTCTTTGTCTTAGTCCTCACCATAGCCTCAGAATGAAGAACTCTGCAGAGGGATTTGATCCTCCTGGAGCCCTGAAATCATACCACTTGTCTCATTTATTTAAGCCTTCGCCGTACACTCGCTTGGGAGATTGGGGATCTAGGCCAGGTCCCTGATACTAATTTCACTGAGTTTTTAATATATTCCAGATATTAGACTTTTGTCCTCAGAATTGCTGGCAAATTTTTTGTTGTCATTCTGTACTTTGTCTCCTAACTCTGCTGGTTGTTTCTTTTGCTGTACACAAGCCTTTTGATGTCATCTCATTTGTTGATTGTCGGTATTATTGCTTCCACAATTGTGGTTCTCTTCAGAAAACCCTTTCCTATGCCTTTGTTTCAAGAATGCCCCCTATTTATCTTCCAACAAATTAAGTATTTTTGTTTTAACGTACAGATCTTCATTATATTTTCATTTTAGTTCAATACATGGTATGTAATATGGGTGTAGGCTCTTTCTTTGGCTTGTGAATAGCCAGGTTTCCCACCTCTTGTTGAATAACCTATCTTTTCTCCTAGGCCATTTGTCAAACATCAGGTAGCTGAATGTGCCTGGAGTTGCTTCTGTATCCTGTATTCTGTTCCTTTGGATGACATGTCCTTTATTTTGCCAATATCATGCTGTTCTTATCACTATAGCTTTCTAATATAACTTCAAGTTTGCGATTGCCATGCTGCCTGCCTTGTTCTTCATGCCCTACATTCTTTTGCTGCTCCATGTCTCATCTGACTCCATATGAATTTTAGGATTGTTTTTTCAAGTTCTGTAAAGCATGCTATTTGTATTTTGATTGGGACTGTGTTAAAATGTGTATCAGTTTGGAAGTGTGGTCATTTTAACAATATTGGTTCTACCTATTCAGGAACCAGAGAAATCTTTCCATTTTTGATCTTTTCTTCAGTGTTGTCTTTCAGAGTACTCTGGTTTTCATTATCAACATCTTTTACTTGGTTGGTTAGGTTAACAATCATGTATGCAAGTTTTCCTGATTTTATTATGAATGGTAATGATTCTCTAATTACTTGATCAGTATTTTGTTTGTATACAGGAACACTATTGATTTATGTGCATTCATTTTTTATAGTCACACTACTGAATTTATATAATCTAGAAGTCTTTATGGGGGAGTTTTTTTGGTGATCTTTTGAACAGATTCTGTCATTGCCAAATAAACACAGTTTGACTTCCTTTTCCCCCCTCTATATAACCTTTTTATTTCCTTCTCTTCCAGACAGCTCTGGCTAATGTTTCGAGAAACATATTGAATAGGACTGCTGCTAAAAGGTATCATTAACCTCCTTCTGATTTTAGAGGGAAAACTTTTAGCTTTTCTCATTAATGGAACTCTAGAAATCTTTGGTCGTATATGGCTATAAATAGATTGAAATAAGATCCTTCTAACCCTATATTCTTTAGAGTTTTATTAGTTAATCATGAATGAATGTTAGACTTGGTTGAGGCTTTCTGCATCTATTGAGAGGAGCATGTGAGTTTTGTCCTTGATTCTGTCATAAATTACATTTATTGATTTGCATACATTGACAACCACTGCTTCACTAAAAGGAATCCTATTTTGTCATGGTGTATGCTCTTTTTGATGATTTGATACACTCTGTTTTCCAGTATCTTATTCAAGATTTATGTGTCTCTGTTTATTAAAGAAATTATCCTATAGTTTTCTCTTTGGGTTTGGTCCTTTCTTGATTTGGGGATCATGGTAATGCTAGCTTCCAGGGATGACATTGGGAGTAATTTTTATCTCTCCATTTCATGAAAATGTTTGAGCAGTACTAGTGCTAGATTTTCCTTAAAGTGCTTATAGAACAGGGTGGTTCATTCATGAAGACCTAGGCTTTTCTCAGTTGGTCATTTTTTACATTACTTCTTCCATTTCCTTACCTTGTATTGGATTTTTCAGGGTTTTTATAGCTCTTTGGTAGTTATATATATGTATATATATATATATATATATATATATATATATATATGAATCCATCCATTTCTTCTGAATTCTCTAGTCTATCAGAGTACAGGTTGGCAAAGCAGTAACTCAGATTCTTCAATATATCTATGAAATCTTTTATTATTTACCCATTTCCTACTCTAATTTTGACTCCAATGATTTGGGTGTATTCTTTCCTTTCTGGAGGGTGCTAAGATTGGCTAAGCGTTTCTCTATGTTGTTCATTCTTTCGAAGAACAATTTCTTCAACTCTCTGGTTTTTGTTCTAGAAGTTTGTAAAGTCAATGTCATTCATTTGAATCAGGTAATTTAAAATGTCATAGTGCCACAGCTCAAAACCAAGAAACCAAAAAGAAAGAAAAAAAAAGAAAAAAAAAAACATTCTCTTTCTTCTTGAAGCCTTCTCAGGCTAAAGTTTTTTAAAAGTTGCAGAGCTTTAAAAGTGGTGTGTGACATGTTTTGCGAGTTCAGTCTTGGCTCTGTGATGTTTCTGTGCAGACCTGGAGTCCTGTGATTGCTTATTTCACCATCCTCACTAACATCACCTTTGCTGCTAGTTTTTCACATTTCAAGAAACAACTGTGCGTCTTTACAATGTACTCATCGAGTGGTCACGTGTGAAGGAGTGAGAGAGGGTGTCACTGGTCATGCTACATGTGTCCAGCAAGGGTTTTAAATACTTCTTCTTTTTCAAAAATTGCCCTTGTATTTCTTGAAAGTAATGACCAATGCCACTTATTTTATCATCTTTAACCTTCAAAAATAGATGAAGGTGTACCTCACACTTTTTCTTTGGGCTACTCATAATATACCAAGTTTTTCTGCCTTTTTGGAGTCTGTACTTAAGAAGAACTCTCCAGAACTTTTGGACTTTCTAATTCCTAAAAGGAGCCTACAGACATTTGTGTGTAATTGAAAATCTCACCAGGCATCCCAGTTCCTCAAATGTGTCACCAGGATGTCTCCTGTCCTTTGTGTTTTTCTTTAAAATTCATTTTATTCAAGGATGAACAGATAGAAAATAAGAAGAAAAAAACTACAACAAAACACGTCAATCTGGGGGCAACAGTGGTATGTACATTGTGCATTGTCATCTCCAAATCATTCACCCAGAGCACAAGGCATCTGCCTTCAATTGTCCAAATAATACCAGCACAAATCTTTCTCTTCAGCGAACTCAGAGAAATCAGTAATATAACTATCTTAACTATTTTTATATACATATTCATACACATATACGTTTTTTCTTTCAATTTGTCACACTAATGAAACAATATATTTACACATGTATGTCTTATTTATTTCACTAATGAGTATGTTCTCAAGTTGCATTCGTTTACCTATAAAAGTGTCCTGTATGAGCCAGGCGTGGTGGCTCACGCCTTTAATCCCAGCACTCGGGAGGCTAAGGCAGGAGGATCCTTGTGAGTTCGAGACCAGCCTGGGCTACAAAGTGAGTTCAAGGCCAGCCTGAACTGTATAGTGAGACTCTGCCTCAAAAAATAGGGCTGGGGATTTAGTTCAGTGGCTTAAGTGCCTGCCTGGCAGGTGTAAGGTTGTGAGTTTGATCCCCGGTACCGAAAAAAGAAAAAAAAGTTTCCTGTTTATCTGTCTTTATGGCTGAGTAATACTCCATTGTATAAAAATACCACATCTTATCTATTCCTCAGTCAATGGGCATTTAGGTTGTTTCCAACATCTGCCTTTTATAAACTGTGCCGCTATAAATATGGGTTCACATATATCACTGTGGTATGATGTTTTTAATTCTTTTGGGAAGTTACCGAGAAGGGGAAGAGCTGGTTTGAATGGGACCTCCCATCCTAGTTTTTTGAGGAATCTTCACACTGATTTCCACAGTGGTTGCACCAGTCTGCATTTCCACTAACAGTGGAGAAGGGTTCCTTTTTCCCCACAGCCTCTCCAGCATTTGTTATTGGTTGATTTCTTTATAATACCTATTCTTTCCAGAGTGAGTAGAATCTCAGTGTTGTTTTAATTTACATCTCTTAAATGACCACTGGGGTTGAACATTTTTTCACATATTTGCTGTTTGTATTGCCTCATCTGAGAAGTGTGTATTCATCTCAGATGCCCTTAGGTCTTTAAATCTGAAAGGACTGATTTTTTTTAGTTCTTTCTATGCTCTCGATACTAATCCTTTGTCTGAGGAACAACCGGCAAACATTTTCTCCCATGTTGTCCCTTCACTCTATTGCAGGTATCTCTGATTGTACAAAAGCGTTTCAGTAGGGTGAGATCCCAGTTGTTGATTCTTTGTGATAGTTCCTGTGCAATTTGGGTTTTGTTCATAAAGTCTTTGCCTACACCAATGTCTTCAAGAGTTTTACCTACTCTATCTTCTAGCAGATTTAATGTTTCTGTTTTAATATTAGGATCATTGATCCATTCTGATTTTAGCTTACTACATATGGGTCCAGTTTTAATCTCTGGTGTGTGTATAGCCAATTTTTCCAGCACCATTTATTAAAAAGACTATCTTCCTTCCAGTGACTGTGTTTAGCACCTTTGTGAAAGATAAAGTGGTTTAGCATGTCTGTAGTTGTTTCTGCATCTTCTAAGCTGTTTCATTGATCTTTGGGTCTGTTTTATTGCCAGTACCACACTGTTTTTATCACAGTAGGTTTACAGTATAATTTCAAGTCAGGGATTGTGATGTCCCCCATCTTGTCTTTGTTGCCCAGGATTGCCTTTGCTATTCTAGGTCTCTTCTGGTTCCAGATGAATTTTAGGATTGTTTTCTCTAATTCTGTGAGATATGCTATTGGAATTTGGATTGGGATTGCATTGAATCTGTAGAACAGTTTTGGAAGTATAACCAATTTTGCCGTATTATTTCTTCCTACCCAAGTTCATGGGATATCTCTCCATGTTCTAATATCCTCTTCAATCTCCTTTTTCATAGTAATGTAGTTTTCAAAGTAGAGATATTTTACATCCTTTATTAGATTGATTCCTAGGGATTTCATTTTTTAGGATAGTACTGTAAAACATGTTAGTTTACTGATTTCTCTCTCAGTGAGTTTGTTATTCGTGTATAGGAAGGCTATTGATTTTTGAGTGTTTTTTTAACCAGCTATGTTACTGAATTTGCTTATTAAATCTAGAAGTCTTTTGGTGGAGTTTTTGGGGACTTCTCAGTAGAGTATCATGTCATCTGTGAATAACAGTAGTTTACCTTCTTTCTTTCCTATCTTTATTCTTTTTATTTCTTTCTGTTGTCTAATTGTGCTAGCTAATGTTTCCAGGAGTATATTGAATGAGAGTGGAGATAGTAGACATCCTTTTCTTGTTCCTGATTTTAGAATGAAAGCCTTCAGTTTTGGTCCATTTAGGATCATGTTGGCTGTTGGTTTGTCATATATGGTTTTTATCAGATTGTGATAAAGACCATCTATTCCAATTATTCATCGGGTTTTTATCATGAATGGGTGCTGGACTTTGTCAAAAGCTTTTTCTGCATTTATTGAGATGCTCATATTATTTTTGTCCTTGACTCTGTTAATATGGTGTATTACATTTGTGGTTTTATGTATGTTGAGCCATCCCTGCATCCCTAGGATGAATCCCACTTGATCATGGTATACAATCATTTTGAAGATTTGCTGCAGTCTGCTTGCCAGTATCTTATTGAGGATTTTTGCATCAATGTTCATGAGGGAGATTGGCCTGTAATTCTCTTTCTTAGTTGGGTCCTTCTCTGGTTTTGGAATCAGAGTAATGGTTGCTTCAAGGAATGAATTTGGAAGTATTGCTTCCCTTTTAATTTCATTAAAGAGTTTGAGAAGTAGTGGTATTCGGTCTTCACTAAATTTCTTGTAGAATTCAGCAGTGAATCCATTAGGGCCTGAGCTTTACTTTGTTGATATGTTTTTAATTACATCTTCGATATCATTTATTCATATTGGGTTATTAGAATTTTTATATCTTCTTGATTCAGCTTTGGTAATTCACATGTATCTAGGAATCTGTCCATTTCCCATGTATTTTCTTCTTATTAGAATACAATGTTTCAAAGTAGGTATAGATGATTTTCTGGATTTCTGCAAGGTCTGCTGAGATTCCACCCTTTTCATTCCTAATCAATTCTTTTTTTTCCTTTTTTTGATAAGGTTGGCTGAGGGTTTGTCAATTTTATTTAATCTTTCAATGAACCAACTCTTCCATTCATAGATTCTTCATATTGTTTTTTTAGTCTCCAGTGTGTTAATTTGTCATTTGTGTTTTGTGCCTGTTACAAGGATACAGGCCCCAGAGCAGAGTGGCACCAAGTGGAGGCCTGCTAACCTTTGCTCCCAATGGACAGAAACAACAAATAAGTCCCCATATAAATTCCTGTATTTCACTTGCAGTGAAGTCTTCTAACACTGTCCACATCAGAAAGCAACCTCAGCCTCCCACATGTCTTCCTGCATCAGAATCTCTGCACCCTGCTGGCTGACAGCTGACCCTCCACTCTCCAAGCTCTGTAACAGGGCCTCGCCAATGTTCAGGGGCATCCTGACACATTAGGAGAGTCCCAAGGAAGGAATGTGGATCAGGGCCTTGGAAAACCAAAAGCAAAATCACAACAGCACTGGTGAGATTATGGCACCAGGCTGGATAAAATAGAAGGCAGGCATGTTTCCTGGCTTCTCTGCAGCTTTGAGAACTTTTTTCAGACAGGAAGGGCGGGAGAAGAGCGCTGGAAGACTCAGGCGCAGCGCACTGCTGCCATCGTGTGGAATCCGTTTCCTCATCCCCAGCGCCATTATGGCTTCCTTCCTTTGGGACCCAAGTATTGGCCAAGATTCTCCTTGTAGTGCGTTAGTAGGGGCTTTGGCTCCACACTGAGTCTCCTTGCCTTCCGAGGTCCCACAGGAGCCGTGCACACTGGTGCTGCCTGGTTATGGGGATGGAGGGACCGGGAGTGGACCTGCAGCTGCTGGGAGCCGCCATTACAGGAAGGTGTGGGCGCGGCCTGGGTTCCCCTGGGGAAGACTGGACCAGAGGCCCACTCAGGCAGCCGCGGGCAGTGGTCAGCACTGCCTCCTTTGCCTGCTGCCACTTAGAGCGACTGTTAGTGGGCCTTTAGGTGATGTCCTGGTGGTGTGGGCTTTGGGTCTCTACTTCCGGTATTCCTAGACCACAAAGACAGCACAGTTGCAAGTGGCAGCTGCACTTTCAGTCCTGGTCCCTTGCTCTGCAAGTTTTGCTCCAACACTCCGCATTTGTGCCTTTCTGCTGGTGGCCTCAGAGAAAAATGGTAGGAAGACAGTGTGGGTCTAACTGTATCGGACCTCAGGAAGCCCTACTTTCCTTATTGGTAGGGCTTTCATGGAGGAGCTGCTCTGGACTTAGGGCTTTATGAAATCTATTCCGCACGATGGCGGTATTGTTCCAAAACTCCTACACACCCCGTCCCCTATGTTCTCCCTCCACCCTTTGCTTTTGAAAAAAATGCTAAAAAAGACAAAGACACTGTAACCTGTAAGAACCTTACCTTTTGCTTCATTAGAGAAAATAGGTTCCAGTATTAGAATACTACTTTTGCTTTCATTTTGATGTCAGTATAGATTTAATACTCAAGGTCCCATGATCTGTTCCCAGGTCCACAAATACGAAAATAAAAGTAACATTTTAAGAATTTTGTAATAATGATATCTCAGCTACTCACAGTCATCAGACAGCTTGTCTTTTTTTCTTTCTTCTTTTTTTCTTTTTCTTTTTTTTTTTTTTTTTTTTTTTTTTTTTTTTTTTTTTTTTTTTTTTTTTTTTTTTTTTTTTTTTTTTTTTTTTTTTTTTTTTTTTTTTTTTTTTTTTTTTTTTTTTTTTTTTTTTTTTGTTGTGTGTGTTGGAAATCGAATTCAGGACCAGCTTTTCTTTTCTAAAACCAATTTCAAATGTCCAAATTTCATATTATTACACATTCTCCCTCCAGTGCTTCATCTTGATCATCAAATTGTCTTCCTGGTATTGATGACCAAAGCTCAGGGATCTTGCCTAGGAAAGAAAACATAATACAACTGTGAGCTTCCTGAAGAACAAATCTAGGCTACAGAATGCTTGGTTTCATTCTAACTCAAATTCCAGGTTCCCTGAAAGTCCTACTGCATTTTCTGACCTAAGCACAAGTCCCTGTCTTTTCATCAGACTGACTTTAGGTGGACCTAACAAACTGAAGGCTGACCAATGTTTTACCTCAAATGATACATATATTGAGGGTGTATATAGTCACATTGGAGAGATCATTTTGGTCTCATGTATTTCTCCTTGAATAATGGATTACAAGCTTTTTCTCCCAGTAATGGCCTATCTTATGTTCCCATGACTGTACTCTGTATGTGGGTTATTGTTTTCACTTAGGAACAGCTCTTACATTTCTCCCTGGTAATACAACACGGAGCTTCAAAAGGATTCAGGAAATAGCCATGTCCTCATGAAGAGTCAGACAGCAACATAAAACTATATTACACAGTGACAATTTTTTTTTATTTGAAAAGGAAGAAAGAATAAAAAGTTATATGAAATTTCAAAACATAATAATAGGTGATTAACAATGGTTAATATGTTATTTTTTGGGTGGGTTTTGTTTTTTGTTTTTTGTTTTTTGTTTTTGCGACAGGGTCTTCCTATGCAGCTGGGGCTGGCCTTGAACTCACTTTGTAGCCCAGGCTGGTTTTGAACTTTCAACAATCCTCCTGCCTCAGCCTCCAGAGTGCTGGAATTACAGGCATGGGGTACCACACCTGGCACCAATGGTTAATATGTTGCATATGGTGGTATTGAATATAGTTGTTCAGATTACCAGACATACGCATGGAAAAAGGATCAAACAATGAAAGCAGTACCCTTTCTTTTTGTTGGGCTAACAGAGATTAATAGTATAATTATCTACTTTTTTCTTTGTTTTTTCCTTTTCCCCATCCTGGTTATTCCTTCCCTTTTTAGTCGTTTCCTCCCCTTTCACTTTCACAGTATCTATTGTAAATTTTCAATCCCACTAACTCAAGTTTTTATACTAGGGAGGCCACAGGATGTTCACCCATGGCAGTCCTTACCATTTCACATTTGAGCATGATCTCAAGTTGCATCCATTTACCTTCAAATTCCTCAAGAATATCCTATATAGCTTAGTAGCTTTCTATTACATAAAAATACCATATTTTTCTTGTCCATTCTGTGGTTGGTGGGCAAGGTATCCCTGCTTTTTCCTGCGTTCCTATTGCAGATAGTATTGTTTTATCTCCTTTGACTTTGTCTATGAATTTCCTTTTGTTTTTATGGGTTTTTTTGTTTGTTTGTTTGGTTTTTTTGTTTTTTGGCACCAAGGATCAAACTCATAACTTCACACCTGCCAGGCAGGTGCTTAGACCACTAAACTAAATCCCTGGCCCTATTTTTTGAGACACAGTCTCACTGTGCAGTTCAGGCTGGCCTTGAACTCACTTTGTAGCTCAGGATGGTCTCCAGCTCACAATGATCCTCCTGCCTCAGCCTCCCAAGTGCTGGGATTAAAGGTGTGTGCCACCACTCCTGGCTTGAATTTCCTTTTGAATTAAAAAGTATTTCTTGAATACAGCGTATTTATGGATTTTGTTTCTTGATCGACTCTACCTGTGTTTATTTTCGTTGGTCAATTGAGGTAATTTACATTAATGGTTATCACTGATATCTATAGGCTTGTCTTTGTCATGTTATTTTTCTGCTGTTGGTTCCCTACTTTTCTCTTCTGTTTAATTGCTTGCCCTGCTTGGTGATTTCATTCTGTTGTTGTTCTTGAAATTGTGGTCATTTTTATCTCTTTTTAGAATATCTTTCAGTACTCTTCGTAGAGTTGGTTTGGTAGTCATGAATTCCTTCAGGTGTTCTTTGCCATGGAAATATTGTATTTCTCCATTAATTTTGAAAGATAGTTTTGCAGGGTACATCAATCTGGGTTGGAAGCTGTTTTCTTTCAGGACTTGAAATATTTTACTCCAAGCTCTTCTTGACTTGATGGTTTGTGTTTAGAAGTCTGTCATGATTCCGATGGGTTTTCCTTTATAGGTGATCTGTTTCTTTTCTCTAACAGCTTTTAATATTCTGTTCTTGTATTGAATTTCTGGTATCTTGACTATTATATGTCTGGGTGCAGATTTATTTTGGTTATGGCTAGCTGGAGTTCTATATGCCTCACTTCTCTGTATATCACATCCTTTTCCCATGTTTGGGAAGGTTTCTGCTATTGCTTCTGTAAATAGAATTTTAATATCATTTGTGTTGACCTCAACTTTTTCACTGACACTTATTAGTCTTATATTATTTAGCTTTGCATCATCTTACACCTGTTGAATTATTTCCTGGTTCTTTGTTATTTTTAAGAGGTCTTTCCTTTTGTGATCGCAAGCTGCAATCCTATCTTCAGGGTCTGAAAGTCTATCTTCACTTTTGCTCAAGCGGTTTTGCCAGGTTTCAGTGGAATTTTTAATTTCCTGAATATGTCTTTGAATCTGTTTCATACATTGTAATTCCTTCCTATATTGTTCATTAAAGGTTTCCATCATTCTCCTGTGCTCTTGTTTTTAAACCTATGTCTTCTTTAGAGATGTTCAGCAGTTATTTCATTACAGTTTTCATTTCTTGTTTTACCTGAGATATTATTTGTGATCTGATTTCATTTACAGCCTCATGAAGTTGTTTCTTTACTTCAGTTGCTATCATTTCAGAAATTTCAGGTGTGGGACTTCTAATTCTTCTATAACCGTGTCTCCTGGATTTGTTCTGTGTGGGCTGTAGGTCTGAGATTGCCTTTTGCTCCTTCGTCTTGACATTTTCCTGGGTTTCCGAGGATGAGCTGTTTGTGGGGTCCCAGGTGCTTCCTGCATTGGTTGCCCATCCGCAATGTAGGGAAATGGTCCAGGCACCTGAGTGTCTCTGAACCTAGGTTCATAGGGAGGTGGTGTGGCATATGCAGGCCTCTCAAGACATGTGCGGCTACACTGAGGCTCCCTCGATGGCAGCAGTCATGTGGGGCATACCTACTTGATTCTCTCAGCTTGCACTAGCTACTGACAGGAGGCTCCACCGATGGCGATAGTGATAATCTTTTGTATGTCTACTCCCATTCTTTCAATACAGAGAGACAAAGTTCAAAGTATACATTGAAAAAAGACAATATATTTGCATTTAGATTATTTTGAGTTACTCACTGCATTTTAGAATGAACCTTTTCCTTCCAATTTCTGGGAAAGTTTGGACACTGCCAGAAATTATCTTTATTATTCTCAAGTTTTGTACTACACCCGTGTCAAGTAGCTCTTTTCCTGTAATCCCAGTTTTCCTGGGGTTGAAACGGGAGGATTGCATGTTCAAGGATAGCCTGGATACAGGGATAGAGCTCAGTGGCACAGTGTCTGTCTGGCAAGCACAAGATCCTAAGTTCAATTACCGGCATAAAAAAAAAAAGAAAGAAAGAAAGAAAGAAAAAAAGATATATAAGGGAAAAAATAATGTTGTTTATTTGGGTTGAGGACACAGATCAGCGGCACAGTGCTTGCCTGGAAAGTGTGAGGTTGTGAGTTCAATTGCTGGTAAGAACAGCCTGGGCAACTCAGCATCTTAGTGAGACTCAGGCTCAAATAATAATAACAAGAAGAATAAAAATAATAATGCTGGGGAAGTAGCATAGTGGACAGGGCCTAAATTCAATAACCAATACTGGCTGGGTGAGGAGGTGCATGCCTTTAATCCCAGCACTCGGGAGGCTGAGGTAGGAGGAACGTTGTGAGTTCGAGTCCGGCTTGGGCTACAATGCAAGCACAAGGCCAGCCTGAGCTACATAGTGCAACCCTGCCTCAAAAAACTAGGGCTAGGAGTTTGGCTCAGTGGCTTAAACGTCTGTCTGGCAGGCGTGAGGTTGTGAGTTTGATCTCCAGTGTTGCAAAAAAAAAAAAAATCCATAACCAATACTGCAGGGGTAAAAAAAAACTTCTATCATAAATTCTGATTTGTTTTTGTCAGTGCTGTCAACACCCCACAGCTTTCTGAGTGTCTCTGGTCCCGTCCTCCCTTAGAGGAACCAAGCCCAGCCCCATGACTTCTGTTGTTGTTGTTTTGTTGAGACAGGTTCTCTCTATGAACTCCAATGTGGCCTTCACCTCACTATGTACCCCAAAATGAACTTGAACGTCAGTTGGTTCTCCTGAAACTTTTAAAAACCACACTGAAAGAAAACAAATAAAAAAGAATTATCCTAAATTGGCATATTTTGCATGCTCGCACCCTGATGTGTCACCCAAGAGACCTTAAAGATGCATGTGTTGACATCACTCTCATGAAGCTGCAATCTTACACTGATGTCTGTTTGCATTCATACAAATAAAAATACATACACAAACACATCCTCTAACACTGATGCGGATCACAAATATACAGGTTTTAGAACTTTGTATATGCAGAAAAAATCCATCATGTTACCATGTGATTGTACCTACATGTACCACACACGCTTATATGCCTTAGGCATAAATATATGAATTTGGCATTTTACAGAGGCCTTAGCAGCACTGTATATAGCATTGTCATATATTCATATCAATACATATTTTTTAGTGCTTGATGCCTTATATTTCACTCTGGATCTTTAAGAAATTATGAGGAGCATTTGGCAGGCCAGTCACAGTGAGAAGAAATAAGCATTTTTAAAGTGTTCTGGGGAGTGGATGGGGAAAGGGGGCACTGGTCTACAATCCCGCATTCTTCAAGCCTGAAGCAGGACCATTACTAGTTGGAGTCCAGCCTGGGCAATTTAAGGATTTAGCAAGACTCTGTGACCAGGTGTCAGAAAAGGAAGAAAGAAAGAAAGAAAGAAAGAAAGAAAGAAAGAAAGAAAGAAAGAAAGAAAGAAAGAGAGAGAGAGAGAGAGAGAGAAAGAAAGAAAGAAAGAAAGAAAGAAAGAAAGAAAGAAAGAAAGAAAGAAAGATAGAGAGGTAGAAAGAAGTAGAGAGACAGAGGTAGAGAGGGAAGAAGGAAGGAAGGAATTGTCATTTGCCTGATTTGGTGGCACCCCTATAATTTCATCATCGGGGAAGCTGAAGCCTGAGAATCTAGAGTTTGAAGCCAGCCTGGACTACAGAGGGAGAAGGGGGCTAAAAATCACAACAAAACAAACAAAAAACAGTTCTGGCTACTCAACTTTCTTGCAATTCCACATGTGTTTTAGGATCAGCTGGCCCATGTTTGTAAAACTGATCACTGGGACAGTGATAGGGAGTAGGCTGAATCTAAGTACCTCATAGCATAGTATTGCTGTCTTAACCATTCTCAGTCTTCCAATTCATGAACACGATGTCTTCTTATTTAGTTAAGTCATCTTCAGTTCCATCAACTGCATTTTGCATTTGTGGTTTGTTTCAATTTTACTTTTATTAGTAGTACACATTTGTAGCACATAATGACCACATTCCTCATAGGGAGTTGGTATATGTACATAACACATCTTACTTCTTTTTTCTAAAATTCCCTTCCCCTTCCTTCTCTACTCCCTCTCTGATCTGTTGGTTGCTTTATCTTCTGCAAAAGATTTTATTTCTCTATTTCCTATGGCTGTCTTTATTTTGCTTTTTATTTATATTTTGGTTATCATATAAGAGAAACCATGTAATAATTAAGCTTGTGTGTCTGATTTATTGTACTTAACTTTCTGGTTGCAGGGTACATCCATTTTCCTACAAATGACTCAACTTTATCCTTATTTATGGTAGAGTAGTACTCCATTGTATGTAAGTACCACATTCCTAAAGTCATTCATCTATGGATGAACTTACAGGCTATGTCTAAGATTTAGCTACTGTGAACCATGCAGCTATAAATATGCATATATGTACTACTGTAATATGATACCTTTAACTCTCATGGAAAGCCACCTAGAAGGGCAAGAGCTGGGTTAAATGGAATTTCTACTTTTTGTCATTTTTAATATAATAGTCTTTTGTTTCTTTAAATAGAATGTTGTTTGAAGTGCATTCCTTACTTTGATGCTTCTGCAATTGGAATTGACTTCTTAATTAAATTTTCAGAATGCTCTTTGCTAGTGTACACATACGAAAATATGACTGACTTGGTTTTCATTGTTTTTTGAGACAGTTTCCCTCTGTAGCCCAGGCTGGCTTTCAATTCATGATACTGGGTGAGGGATATAACTTAGTGGCATGAATGCCAGGCACAAGGTCCTGAGTTTGGTTCCTGGTACCAAAAAAAAAAAAAAAAAAAAAAAAAGATTAAGTCAATTCATGATACTCCTGGTCTCAGGCTCCTGAGACAGGCCCAGCACCAAACCTGATTTTTTACATTCCTTTTCTGATCAGCACTATTTTCTACATTCATTTATTAGCTGTAATAGTGTCTGTGGATTTTTGAGGATTTTCTTTCTATGAGATCATGGAATTGGCAGTGACCATTTTCCTCTTTCCTTCTAATTTGGATGGCTTCCCTACATGTTCCTTGCCCGAATACCTTGGTTAGAACTTGCAGTATAAAGTTTGGTGCAACAGGACCAAGTGGGCATTTTTGCCTTCTTCATGGTCTTTGGGCAAAGCTTTCAGTCTTTCTCCACTGAGTAAACTACCAGCCGTACGCCTTTCATAAATGCCTCCTTGCTTTACTGAGTTAATTCTCTTGTAACAACAGTTAATTGAATTTTGGTGCTTTTCTGGAGGGATGAAGTGGTGCAATCTTCATTCTACTGCTTTCATCATTACTCTGCCACCTGCTTTACTTTTCCAGAAGCAATCATGCTTCTTTTCAATGCATCCGCTAGGACAGCTATGCACATAGGAAGATGCGATGTGGGGTCACAGGTAGCCCACGTTCAACAGACAAGGACTCTTCAACGGTGGGTAGATCTCCTGTCCTTTTAACTGATCTTGGTCCTCCACATTTTCTGCAAAACTGCTGCATTAGAATATGCAACTCTTCTTTGCCTTTTTCTTCAGTTCCTAGAGTGCTTTAACAATTGAGGGATAACTGAGACCTTTAGCAAATCCACCTGCTGCTACTGTACGCCACCTGCCCTTGCTGTTCTCACACTGCAGCAACTAGGGTTCCATGCACCAGTGTATAGCAACATCACTTAAAGCCCTCCTTGTCCTGTGTGTGTGTGTGTGTGTGTGTGTGTGTGCGTGTGTGTATCTTACAGTGTTGGGAATTGAAACCAGGACCTCAAAAGCGTGAGACTAGAGCATAGCCATATCCCCAGCCCAGACTGAAAACTGGGTTTTTTTTTTTTCTTTTTTTCTTTTTCTTTTTTTTTTTTTTTGGTACTTTTTTCTTTTTTCTCTTGCTTTCTGTTGTGTTTGTTTTGTTCCTGAGACAAGGGCTTGCCAGGTGTCCTATCCAAATCTTGAATTCATGATAGCCCTGCCTCAGTGCTGGGATTACAGGACTTCGGCACTGCACAGGGCTTCAACCCCACAACTTTTGCTCCAAAGGGCACAAGTGTGAGACATGTGACTCAAGATCCTGCATTTGTCTCTCAGTGGGTCCCTGTGGTGCTCTCCACACTGGGAAGAAGTGAGGCTTCACCGTACAGCTTCGCGCAATGGTCTCCTCTCCAGGTCCCTTAGTGTGCAAGATCTACACTGAGGTGGTACTGTCCAGGGCTTTCATGAGGTCTTAGGAAAAGGAAAGGAGGCATGTCCTGGAGTCCAAGGCTCTTCCCACTCTCCACAGGCAGGACCTTGCCCCAACAACAAGGTCTCAGGGGAAGGGAGCTACTATCTTAGTTCTCCCTGTCCTGAAACTTGAGTCAAAAGATGGCAGTAGTGCTCCATCTATGGGCACAAGCGCGGTCCTTCAGTGTTCTTCTCCCGCCCTTCCTGTCTGAAAAAAATTCCTTCTAGAGCTAGGTGCCAAGGAAAAATGGCTCCCTTGTTTTTGCCTACTTTGGTGCCACAAGCTCACTCTGGCAAGTTTACTTTTGTTTTCCACTTCAAACCAAACTGAACCCTATACCCACAACCTTTTATCAAGGGTTTTCTTTTGTCTGAAGTTATATTACCATCTCAAGTAGACCCTGTGCCTCTGCTCATTATCACTCTGCACTTTCACTTAACTTCATATTTTGTGCTTCAGGCAGTCAGCTGGTTTCAGGCCCAAATGGGAGAGGGAATTGATTAAATCCTGAAGATCATCTCATACTACCACTTGACAGTTCCCAACTGGTCTTGAATTTCATCCCAGACAGTCACACAGACTTCCTCTGTTTTGTCTCTTACTGTGATGAATTGTTAGCAACTCTTTTTTAAAATTTATTTATTTATTTATTTTGTTTTTATAACACAGTCTTGCTATGCAGTTCAGGATGGCATTGAACTCACTATGCAGCCCAGGCTGGCCTCAAAGTTAGACAGAGATACTCCTGCCTCAGCTTCCTCAGTGCTATGATTACAGGCCTGTGCCATCATGCCCACCTAGCTGGTAGCAACTCTTTATTAAATCAGAGGAGGAGGCCTAGTTAGCTTGTATCACTATATCCACGCACTGCTCTGTGGAGCATGATATCTACCCATACGTATGAACTTCTACTAGTTCACACATAGAATCACAGTTGAATCTCAAAGTTTTTCATCTAAAATTGGAATGAAGGACACTCTCCAACTATTTTTGCAGAATTCCATTTTTCAATTCAATAGTCCTCAGTTATTACTATCTAGATTTGGGGACACTTTTGTACATTGAATGTATATTTCCACTTGGCACATCTTGATAGTCTGACTTCTTCATCCATATACAAAGTCCATCACTATCTCTTGAAACAATTGTTGTCTTAACATTTAGCTTATCTGCTGTTAGTATAGCTCTTCCAACTTTAATTGCTTATTGTTTGCATAGAGCTTCTTTTAAACACATTCATGATCTAAGCAGTCTTTCTTAGAGAGAATATAGTTTGATCATGTTTCCTTAAACTCAGTTCAATCTCTGCTTATAAATGGGACAGCTTGTTAAATTTAAATAAATAATTGGTAAAAAGGGACTTATTTCTGCCATTTTTCCAATTGTTTAATATGCAGGTTAAAATTTTTCTCAGTTACTCAATTACTATCTTCTGATTATTTTTTATAGACTATTACCTTTATACCTTCTTATTTTTTATTCAGAATATTTTGATTTTTTTTTCCCTTTATGAGTATCCTGGTCAATATACCATCCTAATTTTATGGTAATTTTCATTAAGTAACTAGTTTCTATAGTACATAAAACTTCTTTTCAGCTCAAATTCATTTTTTGGTTATTTTTGCAAACTGTAACATAAATATTTTATGGTCACTAAGGTAGACTAATAATTCACTGTATGAACTTCTTTTTAAAATCTTATAGGAAAAAAAGATACCACAACATACAGTACTTCTGTCTTTTATATTTATGTGAGTAGCTACTTGTTCCTTTATGACTCTAGTTTTAATCATTTAGTCTTCTCGTTTCAGCTTTTTCTCTTATTTCGTCTTGAAAAATTCTTCGTGTCTGTACTATGAGACATCTTTGACAGCCAACATCAATGAATTATCTAGCGATGCCATGATTTGCCTTTGATTTTTGAAAATCAGTAGTGCAGGATGTGGAATTATCGAGAGGGTTTTATTTTTCTTTTAGAACTTTAATGATTTGTTTACTGGCAGAACTATGGATTGAACCCGGGCCATCTGCAGTTCTTTTTGTATTTATATTTTGTGCCAATGTCTCCCTGAGTCTGCAAATTGCCCACTCTGGGCTAAACATTGTGATGCTCCTGCCTCAGACCCGCAGAGTGCTGGGACTGCAGGCCTGTGCTTCCGAACCAGGCTTCTTTGTGAACTTTAAATGTCATCCCCCTACCTTTTGCCTTCCATAGTTTTGAAAGAGAATTGATGGATAATTATGTCGCAGAGTCCTTGTATATAACATCATAGACTTTCTACTTTTGTGATTTGGCTTTTGCTTTTTTGACATCATGATTATATGGTGACTCACTATATAATTATATATGATTAACTTACAGAGTTTGTTGAATATCTAAGATGTAAACACTCATCTTTTCATTGATTTAACTTCATACTCACTGATTCTTTCTCTTGACTCATCAAATCTGCCACTGAGAGCATCTTGCAAAATTTTCATTTTGGTTATTAGACATTTTAGTTACAAAATTTTTATTGGTTATATCGAAAATATTTAGTGTTGCCAGGCATAGTGGCACACGCCTTTAATCCCAGCACTCGGGAGGCTGAGTCAGGAAGATCGTTGTGAGTTTGAGACCACCCTGGGCTTCAAAGTGAGTTCAAGGCCAGCCTGAACTGCATGGTGAGACCCGGTCTCAAAAAAATAGGACTGTGGATATAGCTCAGTGGCATAAGCGCCTGGCTGGCTGGCGCGAGGTTGTGAGTTTGATCCCTGGTACAAAAAAAAGAAAAGAAAAGAAAAGAAAAATTTAGTGTCTTTTTGACATTCTTTAATGGGGAAATATTGCTCTCCTGGTTTCTTTAGTTCTTTGAATTTGGTTTCCTTTTGTATATGTAGCATTTTTAAGAGAGTTGATTTGAAGTGTTTTCAAGTAAGTACAGTACAGATTTCTTCCTGTATAGTTCCTATTAATTTCTTTTTAATCTAGGAATGGACCCTACATTCTCATTTCTTAACGTATTGGTGGTTTTCATGAAATAATGCACATTTTCAGTATTACAATGAATTAACTCTAAAAATCACACTTTAATCATCTATTTCCCAAATACCGGGTTGACAGAGATTGTAGGCTGTTGATATTGTTTGCTTTATACTGAGTTTTCTCAATCAGTTTGGTAAAGTCTGAATATTTTTCATATGTAGCCATTAAAATCGGTGTTTTGTTAGTCTACCAATCACCAGCACACATTCCTTAAAAATTTGAAATCAAATAAAGAAGTCTACATACTGGCTTTGTGTTGGGGTACTCCTCAAACAATGTTCTGGGCTACTTACAATTTTATGTTATCCTTCTCTTCCAACTATCAAGTGTTAGAGACCACTACAAAACGGCTCTGAGCAGTATTTAAAGTTAACTGATTGGCTTTCTACGTTTATCTGTGAGTCTGTCCTAGGCCTAGGCCCCTTGCCTGGCAATGGGAACTGATTCATAGTAAGTGAACCTCTATGAATCACCGGTCCTGGCTGAGGCCTGTAGTGGCCTGTAAGGCCAGAGATACCTCAAAGGGTAAGATAAGGCCACAGCTGAGGACGCCTGGCTCCAACCCAATTAAGTAAACAGAGACTGCAGCTGCAGACATCTCACACCTGCAGGCATCACACTCCCACCATAAATGTCATCATGGAGATAAGACAGTTCTCCTAAATTGGCACAATTTACTACTTGGAGAAGTCCTTGGAGTGACTCCCAAGGTCCTGCTCATTTCCCTGCTTTCCTCAGTATCCCCTCTCTTTGTCTGTAATGGAAATAAATACGGGCTGCACAGATGGGCTCTTTGTCTTAGCCCTCATCATAACCTCAGAATGAAGAACTCTGCAGAGGGTTTTGATCCTCCTGGAGTCCTAAAATCATACCACTTGTCTCATTTATTTAAGCCTTCGCCATACACTCATTTGGGAGATTGAAGATCTAGGCCGGGTCCCCAATAATCAAGGGACATGAAGGCTACAAATGAGAGTTTAAGATCTTCTGGTAATTTTGCAAGTAGGGTCCCAGCTTCATTGTGTTCTCACTGGCTTTCTTTGGTTCTGCCACCCTCCGACACACACACGTGCACTCTGGTTTTTTGAGACAGGATCTCACTATGTAGTTCAGGCTGGCCTTAAACTCACTATGTAACCCAGCCTGGCCTATAACTTGCAGTGATCCTCCTGCCTCAGCCTCCTAAGTGCGGGGATTGGATTACAAGTTTGTCATCACACCCATTGCTAGCCTTCCTGTACCTCCAGTATATGTAGGAACTATTAAAGCTCCTTATTCTTACACATTTCACCTTTCATAGCAATCTCTTTTTCACACCTTTTCTCCACCTACTGCTTATCTTAGCATTTGCTTTAGACTCAGGCTAGTCTGTTAATACATGTACCTCTAAATTCTTTCAACAAACTCCACTCAGGAAGCTGCTCCAAATCCAGAAATATTCTAAGTCAGGAAAAACAAAGACAAGCTCTTGCAGTAGTCCTTCCTTGAGCCACTAGGCAGGTAGAATTGAACAAGCACAATTTTTTGAGAAAAGAGTCAGTAGCTAATCTCAAAGTAGTGCAGAGGTTTAGAGATGGTAAGGAAGTGTATTGGGTAATATACTATGTCCCCCCAAGTCCTCATATACTTTTGATGGGGCTGAGTCTGGGTTTTGTCATTGATTTGTTGTATAGCACTGGGATTGGTGATGTGAGTGCTGTGCCTGCCCAGGGGTGGAGCTGAGATATAGTGTAAGGAAAGGCGGGTCTTACTCTTGCGCTTCTGTGCTTCCGCCCTCTCTGGTGCGTGCCCTCTCTCTCTCGCCAGCATGCACTGTTGCTTGCTGCCACCATGAATGGCTGCCTCACCACACCACGCTGCCTTGGAGCCAACTAAATGTGTACTGAAACTCCTGAGAAACTGTAAGAAATAAACCTTTCCTTCCCTAACTTTGGATGTCAGGTATTTTGTCTCAGCAACAATCGAAAAGTAACTAAGACAGGAAGTAATGCATTTTTTCAATTTTTTATTTTGTATTAGTACGTTTATAGGACATAATGACCACATTCCTCATGGGGAGTTGGTATATGTACATAACACATCTTTATTGCTTTTTCATCCACTTCTCCTGTTTTTGCTCCCCCTTCCCCTCATCTCATATTCCCCTTCCCATTTACAAAAGATCCATTTCCAAGAATCACCTATCTTGAATTTCGTACTTTATGTGCATTTTGGGTTTCTCGTAAAAGAGAAATTATGTAGCATTTAAATTTTTGCATCTGATTTACTTCACTTAATGTTATGGTCTGAAGATGCAACCATTTTCCTACAAAACACTCAAGTTTGTCCTTTTTATAGCAGAGTAGTACTTCACTATGTGTAAATACTGGATTTTCTTTATGCATTCATCTGCTGAGGGACATATAGGTCTCCTGTGAGACTCAGCTATTGGAATTGTGGTGTTATAAGCACCTGTATGCATGTATTATTTTAGTACGATGCCTTTAACTCTTATGGGAAGATATCTACAAGGCTAATAGCTGAGTCAATGGAATTTCTAGATTTACTTTTTTTTGTCAGGAATATCCATGCTGATATCCATAATATTTTATTGGTATACAGGACCACTACTGATTTTTCTGTATTCATTTTGTATTCTGTCACACTACTGAATTTGTTTACATAATCTATAAGTCTTTGGGGGAAATTTGTGAATGGTCCATTAAAAGGATGCTGTCATAGGGCTGGGAGTTTGTCTCAGTGACTTAAGCACCTGCTTGGCAGGTGCAAGGTTGTGAGTTTGATAACCGGTACCGACAAAAAAAAAAAAAAAAAAGCCAGGCGTGGTGGCACATGCCTTTAATCCCAGCACTCGGGAGACTGAGGCAGGAGGATTGTTGTGAGTTTGAGATTAGCCTGGGCTATAAAGTGAGCTCAAGGCCGGCCTGAACTACATAGTGAGACCCTGCCTCAAAAAATAGGGCCGGGAATTTAACTCAGCGGCCTAAGTGCCTGTCTGGCAGGTGCGAGGTTGTGAGTTTGATCCCTGGTACCAAAAATAAATAAATAAATAAATAAATAAATGAAATAAAATAAATAAAAGGATGTTGTCAGGACCAAATAAAGATTGTGTAACTTCCTTTTTTCCTCTACATAACGTTTTTATTTCTTTCTCTTCCAGAAAGCTCTGGCTAATGTGTCTAGAACCATATTGAATAGGACTGCTGCTAGAGGATATCACTGACTTCTTCCTGATTTTAGAAGGAAAGCTTTTAGATTTTCCCATTAATCTGATTCTAGAAATTTCCTTGGTCATATATGGCTTTTAATAGATTGACATACGACCCCTCTAAGCCTATATTCTTTAGAGTATTTTTTATTTATTTGTTTTTTTGAGACAGGGTCTTACTATGCAGTTCAGGTTGGTCTTGAATTCACAACAATCCTCCTGCCTCAGTCTCCCGAGTGCTAGGATTATAGGCATGTGCCACCATGTCAGCGAGATTTTAATTTTTAATCATGAATGAATGTGAGACTTGGTCAAAGAGTTTCTGCATCTACTAAAATGATCATGTGACTTTTGACCTTGCTTCTGCAATGAATTACATTTATTGATTTGCATACATTGACGACCCCTACACCCCTGAAATGAATCACACTTGGTCATGGTGTATGCTGTTTTTCAGAATTTGTTGTTTTCTGTTGACAGTATCTCATGCAGGATTTATGCATCTATGTTCATTAAAGAGATTAGCATATAGTTCTTTTCTAGGTTGGGTCATTTGTGGTTTGGGATCATGTAATGCTACCTTCTTGGAATGACTTTGGGAGTAATCCTTATATTTTAATTTTATGAAAGTGAAGAGTACTGGTGATAGATTTTCTTAAAAGTGCTTATAAAATTTGGCAGTTCATCCCTCGGAACCTGGGCTTTTCTGAATGGGTAATTTTTTACATTCTTACTTTCAACACACTGCCTTTTATTGGACTGTTCAGGATTTCATATCTTCTTGGTACAGGATTGGCTATATATATATATATATATATATGAATCTATTCATTTCTTCTCAATTCTCTAATCTATTAGAGTACAGGTTTGCAAAGTACTAACTCACAGTCTTGAAGATTTCTATGCTATCCATTGTCATTTTCCCTTTTCTTCTCTAATTGTACCTATAATGATTTGGGTGTATTCTTTCCTTTCTGGAGGGTGCTAAGATTGGGTAAGGGCTTCTCTATGTTCATTCTTTCAAAGGACAATTTCTTCAACTCACTGGTTTTTTTCCACTATTTTTAGTCTCAATATCATTCATTTCAAGAAAGCAATTTTTTATTTTTGTTTTTTTGTCTTTTTGAGACAGGGTCTCACTATGTAGTTCAGGCTGGCGTTGCGCTCACTTTGTAGCCCAGGCTGGTCTCAAACTCGTAGCAATCCTCCTGCCTCAGTCTCCTGAGCGCTGGGATTACAGGTGTGTGCTACCACACCGGGCTTCAAGCAAGCAATTTAAAATGCCACAGCCCCAGCTCTCAAAATGAAGAAAACAAAGAAGTTCTCTCCTTCGTTTTGAAGTCTTCCCAGACTAAAGTTTTTGAGAAGATGCAGAGCTGTGTAAAAGCGGCATTTGACATGTTGTGCAAGTTCAATCCTGGTTCTTTGATGCTTCTGTGCAGACATGGGGTCCTGTCATTGCTTATTTCACCATACTCACTGACACCACCTTTGATGCTTTTTTTTTGTCATTTCAAAAAATAACTGCATCTTTACAATGAACTCAGCAGAAAGGTCATGTGTGAATGAGTGAGAGGGCGTCACAGGTCATGCTACACGTCTCTAGCAAGGATTTTAAATACCGGTTCTTTTTCAAAAATTTTCCCTGTATTTCTTAGATTTAATGACCAATACCACTTATTTCGTCATCGTTAACCTTGAAAAATAGACGAAGGTGTATATCATGTTTGTCATTTAGGTTAATTACAATATGTGGAATATTTCTGGCTTTTTGGAATTGCTACTTTAGAAAAACTCTCCAGAATTCTTGGCTTGAATAGGAGGAACCACTTCTTTGGGCTTTCTAATCCGTAAAGGGAGCCTACAGACAGACATTTGTGTGTACTTGAGAATTTCACCAAGCATCGCAGGTCCTGTACTGTGTCCCTAGGAACTCTCTTGTCATTTGTGTTTTGTACCTGCTACAAGGATACAGGCCCCAGAGCAGAGTCACACCAAGTGGAGGCCTGCTAACCTTTGCTCCTAATGGACAGAAACAACAAATAAGTCCCCATATAAACTCCTGTATTTCACTTGCAGTGAAGTCTTCTAACACTGCCCACATCAGAAAGCAACCTCAGCCTCCCACATGTCTTCCTGCATCAGAATCTCTGCACCCTGCTGGCTGACAGCTGACCCTCCACTCTCCAAGCTCTGTAACAGGGCCTCGCCAATGTTCAGGCGCATCCTGACACATTAGGAGAGTCCCAAGGAAGGAATGTGGATCAGGGCCTTCAAAAACCAAAAGCAAAATCACAACAGCACTGGTGAGATTATGGCACCAGGCTGGATAAAATAGAAGGCAGGCATGTTTCCTGGCTTCTCTGCAGCTTTGAGAACTTTTTTCAGACAGGAAGGGCGGGAGAAGAGCGCTGGAAGACTCAGGCGCAGCGCACTGCTGCCATCGTGCGGAATCAGTTTCCTCATCCCCAGCGCCATTATGGCTTCCTTCCTTTGGGACCCAAGTGTGGGCCAAGATTCTCCTTGTAGTGCGTTAGTAGGGGCTTTGGCTCCACACTGAGTCTCCTTGCCTTCCGAGGTCCCACAGGAGCCGTGCCCCCTGGTGATACCTTGGTGTGGGGATGGAGGGACCAGGAGTGGACCTGCAGCTGCTGGGAGCCGCCATTACAGGAAGGTGTGGGGGCGGCCTGGGTTCCCCTGGGGAAGACTGGACCAGAGGCCCACTCAGGCAGCCGCGGGCAGTGGTCAGCACTGCCTCCTTTGCCTGCTGCCACTTAGAGAAACTGTTAGTGGGCCTTTAGGTGATGTCCTGGTGGTGTGGGCTTTGGGTCTGTACTTCCGGTATTCCTAGACCACAAAGACAGCACAGTTGCAAGTGGCAGCTGCACTTTCAGTCCTGGTCCCTTGCTCTGCAAGTTTTGCTCCAACACTGCGCATTTGTGCCTTTCTTCTGGTGGCCTCCGAGAACAACAGTAGGAAGACAGTGTGGCTCTAACTGTATCGGAACTCAGGAAGCCCTACTTTCCTATTGGTAGGGCTTTCATGGAGGAGCCGCTGTGGCCTTAGGGCTTTATGAAATCTATTCCGCAGGATGGCGGTATTGTTCCAAAACTCCTACACACCCCTGTCCCCTGTGCTGTCCCTCCACCCTTCGCGTTTGAAAAAAATGTTCAGAAAGCGAAAGACACTAAAACTGTTGCTACTTTACCCATTGTTTAATTAAAGAAAATAGGTTCCAGTATTAGAATACTACTTTTTCTTTCAATTTGAGGTCAGTATAGATTTAATACTCAAGGCTCTGTGGTCTGACCCCAGCTCCACAAATATGAAAATAAAATTAACATTTTAAGAAATTAGGAAAAATGAGATCTAAGCTACTCACTATCATCTGTCATCTTGTCTTTGCCAAAATCAATTTCAGGTATCCAAGTCTTCATATTCTGTCTCCTGTACTTTCTCTTGGTCATCAAATTCTCCTCCTGGTATTGATGACAGAACCTCAGGGATCCATGCCTAGGAATGAAAACAAAATACTTAACAACTGTGGGCTTCCTGAGGAATAAATCTAGGCTCTAAGGTGCTTGCTCCATCCTGACTGAAGTTTTAGGTTCCCTAAAAGTTCCACTGCATATTGAAACCTAAGCACCAGTCCCTGTGTTCTCCGCGGAGAGTGACTTTAGGTGGACCTAACAAACTGAAGGCTGACCAGTGTTTTACCTGGGGTGATACATATACTGAGGATGTATATAGTCGCATTAGGCCATCTGGGTCCTATGTATTTATCCTTGAAGAATGTCCAGAGTGCAAACATTTTCCCACAGTAAATGACCTATCCCTGATTCTCAGGGTTGTACTGTGTATATAGGCTATTGTTTCTACTTAGGGACAGCTCTTACATTTTCTCCTTGGTAACTCAGACATGTATGTAGCTTCAAAAGGATTCAGCAAATTGCCATGTTCCTGTCAAGAGTCACTTGCACCATCATAATACTGTATATTACATAGTGATAATCTTTTATATGTCTTCCCCCATTATTTCAATAGACAGATACAATGCTCTAAGTAGACACTGAAAGAATATAATACATTTTCATTTAGATTATTTTGAGTTACTCATTGCATTTTAGAATAGACATTTTTCACTTCCAATTCCTGGGAAGGTGTTGACATTGTCAGAAATTATTTTCATTATGCTCAAATTTTTGTCCTACACCCGTGCGGAGTAGCTCTGTCCTATAATCCCAGTTGTGGAGTCTGAAAGCAGCAGGATTGCAAGTACAAGAACGACTTGGGCAATTCAGCAACCTAGGGAGACTCAGACTCAAAACAACAACAGCAACAACAAAAAATGCTGAGGATATAGAACAGTGGATAGGGCCTGGGTTCAATACTCAACACTGCAGGGAAGAAAACAAACTTTTACCATAAATTCTTATTCATTTTTGTTTTTGTTCTGTTGTTGTTTTGTTGAGACAGGTTCTCTCTATGAACTCCAGTGTGGCCTTCACCTCACTATGTACCCCAAAATGAACTTGAATGTCAGGTGATCCTCCTGAAACTCTTAAGAGCCACACTGAAAGAAAGTAAAATTCAAAAAGAGTTAGCCTAAATTGGCATATTTCGCATGCTCGCACCCTGATGTGTCACCCAAGAGACCTTAAAGATGCATGTGTTGACATCACTCTCATGAAGCTGCAATCTTACACTGATGTCTGTTTACATTCATACAAATAAAAATACATACACAAACACATCCTCTAACACTGATGAGGATCACAAATATACAGGTTTTAGAACTTTGTATATGCAGAAAAAATCCATCATGTTACCATGTGATTGTACCTACATGTACCACACACGCTTATATGCCTTAGGCATAAATATATGAATTTGGCATTTTACAGAGGCCTTAGCAGCACTGTATACAGCATTGTCATATATTCATATCAATACATATTTTTTAGTGCTTGATGCTTTATATTTCACTCTGGATCTTTAAGAAGTTATAAGGAGCATTTGGCAGGCCAGTCACAGTGGGAAGAAATAAGCATTTTTAAAGTGTTCTGGGGAGTGGATGGGAGAAGGGGACACTGGTCTACAATCCTGCATTCTTCAAGCCTGAAGCAGGACCATTACTAGTTGGAGTCCAGCCTGGGCAATTTAAGGATTTAGCAAGACTCTGTGACCAGGTGTCAGAAAAGCAAGCAAGCAAGCAAGCAAGCAAACAAGAAAGAAGAAAAGAAAAGAAAAGAAAAGAAAAGAAAAGAAAAGAAAAGGAAAAAGCAAAGAAAGGAGAGAGGTGAAGAAACGAAAGAAGGAAGGAAGATTTAAGAAGAACTGGCCGTGTAGTTGAGTGGGAATGGCTTAGATTTAACCCCCAATACCACACACACACACACACACACACACACACACACACACAGTTGTACCACGTATTACCATCTTTTCCCATGTATATGTATTCATAAAACAATGTTGTTCTTCAAATTTTGTCAAAACAAGTGTTCATCAATGAGAATTTAAGTGCTTTTCAAAATAATTAATAGTTTGAGAGGACCACTGACATGCTAAAAAATATTGCCACTTCTTAAAATTGAGGTAAAATCCATATAACACAAGAATGCCCATCTCAGCCGGGTACGGTGTCATGCACCTCTAATCCCAGCACTCGGGAAGCTGAGGCAGGAGAATCAGTGTGAATTCCTGTCCAGCCTGGGCTATAAAGTGAGTTCAAGGTCAACCTGAGCTACATAGTGAAGTCCTGTCTCAAAAAGACACATACACACACACACACACACACACAGATTACCTGTTTTACTGTGTGGAATTCAATGACATTCACAGTGCTATGCCAGCCATACCTCTATCTAGTTCCACATAATTTTAGTTACAACAGAAAGATGCACTGGACCCACTAAGTAGACAATCCCCATTCCCCTCCTCCCAATCTGCCTAGCTGCTGGCAAGCATTATTTTTTTTTTGCCCCTATGGGGTGACCTCTACTGGGGAGTTCATATAGAATGAATCCATACAAGAATTGGCCTTTCTTGCTTGCCTATTTCATACAGCGTAATGCTTGCAAAATTTATGCATTATTAATAGTTCCTTTCTTCTCATGGTTGAAGAATATTCCTTGTCTATACTCACCCCATTTTGTTTATTCACTCAAGAAATAATGGATATTTGTCTTCTGTCTGCCTTTTGCTTTATTGTTATTGGTATCACTATGAACATGTATACACTACTAATTGCTCTATTACATGTTTTCACTTCTTTGGTATATATACCTTGGAATGGAATTGCCATTTCATATCATGATTCTGTAGTTACATTTTTGAAACATTCACGGGCTATTTTCCATAGCAACTGAACAATTTTTCTTCCTGACCAGCACTGTACAGGGTCCCATTTTCTCTCCCTCTTTGCCAATACTTCCCTTTTTCTTTTTCAGATTGTTATATTTTATTTTATTTTATTTTTACAGGGAATTAAGCTCAGAACCTTGTGCTTGCCAGGCAGGTATTATGCTGCTGAGCTGTATGTATCCCCAGATCTGGGGTTTTTAAAAAAGTAACAATATACTGTATATCAAATGGCATCATGACATGATTTGTGTTTATAATATTATCTTTTCACATGCTCATTGGGCATTTGTGAACACATCTATTCAAGTTCATTGTTTTAATTTTTATTAGTATATTTGCAACATCATGATTACCTTCATCATAAGGAGTTGTTACAGGTGAATAAAACACCTTAGTTTTTTCACTTCCCCTTCCCTTCCTCCACCTCTTGGTCCATTTTTCTATTTGTAAAACGTTAATTCCCTATTTTATGTTATCTTTTAGTTTGGTCTTTAAATTATTTATACTTTGGGTTTCTCAAACAGTAGTAACCATGTGATATTTATGCTTATATATCTGATTGATTTCACTTACTATTATGTCACCTATGTGTATCCATTTTCCTACAATTGACAAGTTTATCATTTTTATGGCAGAGTACTCTCCCATTATATGTAAATAGAACATTTTCTTTTTATTTTTTATGGACATTTATTTAGTTTTATTTTTAAAAGAATAAAACCAAACAAATAAAACAGAATAAAGTCAATCAAAACAGTGAAAGTGATGCAGGACTTTAAAACAAGATAATAGGAAATCAACAATGGCTACCATAATGCCTCTTGTTATCTTCAAAATAGCTGCCCATATCATCAGACATAATAAAATCAAACAAAATAGAACAGAATAAAATGAATCAAAAGAAAGCAATGAGCTGGGCATGGTGGCTTACTCCTGTAATCCCAGCACTTGGGAGGCTGAAACAGGAGGATTGTTGCAAGTTTGAGATCAGCCTGGGCTACAAGTTCAACCCAAGGCCACCCTGAACTGCATACTGAGACCCTGTCTTAAAAAGGAAAAAAAACAAAGAAAAAAAATGACAGCGATGCAGGGCTTCAAACCAAGATAATAGGAAATCAACAATGGCTACCATAATATATCTTGTTATCTTTGAAATAGCTGCCAGTGCCATCAGATATAATAAAACCAAGCAAAAACAAAACTATGAAAACAATACAGGACTTCAATACAAGTCAATAAGGAATTAACAATGGCAGCCACCTTCAGAAGGAAATCCCCCATAGTTGCTATGCTGCACATTGTTATCCTCCAAGTAGATGCTCAGACCATTGGGCTTTAGGCCTGCAAAATCAATCAGATACTAAACATAACAAGCATTAAGTTGTTTTTCTCTACCTCAGTAGCTATCACCCTAGCCTGTGTTTCTCCAGATCAGCCAGTTGCTTACAGATATAAAGAACCATTTTGGCTATTTAGCTTTCTTGCAATTCTGTATGAATTATTTATTTATTTATTTATTTATTTATTCTTCTGTATGAATTTTGGATTCAGCTATTTTATTCTTGTAAGAATAGTCATTGTGGGCCGGAGATATAGCTCAGTGGCACAAGTGCCTGCCTGGCAAGTGCAAGGTCGTGAGTTCAACCCCCTGTACAAAAAAAAAAAAAAAAAAAAAAAAGAATACTCATTGGGATGATAAGGGTTTCACTGACTTTTTAGAGATTTTCATATAATATTGCCATAAAACCATATTTAGCCTTCCAATTCATGAACACAGGGTGTTTGTTTTAATATAATCATCTGCAACTCCTTTAGCAATGATTTATCATGTGTAATATGCTAGTCTTCTTTGTCTTTAACAGAAATTTATCTAGCATATTATTTGTTTTGATGCTACTGTAAATGAAATTGATTTATTTAAATTTTCAGGTTGCTTATTGCTAGTGTATACATATGCAAATGTTACTGATTTGTGTTTGATTTTTTAGACAGAGTTTCCATCTGTAGCTCAGGCTTATCTTAGATTCACAATTCTCTTGCCCCCTACTTCATACATGGAAATTCAAGGCATGCCACTACACCTGATTTTTCTAAGTTGCTTTTCTGCTTGGCACTGTTTGCTGCATTAGATTATTAACTCTAATAGGGTCTTTGTGAATTTTTAAGGATTTTCTTTGTACAATATCATGGAATTGGCAGTGATCATTTTTGTTCTTCCAATTTGGACACCTACTCTATATTTTTCTTGCCTGATTACTTTGGCTAGAATTTCTGATACAAAGTTCAATACAAGAGAACAAAGTGGACATTTTTGCTTGCTCATTATATTAGGGCAAAGCTTTTAGTCTTTCACCCTTGAGTATACTACCAACTGTATGATTTGCATAAATGCCCCTTGCTTTAATGGGAAAACACCATTCTAATCATAGTTCATTGCTTTTGGCTTCTTTTCTGAAGGGATAAAATTCCACAGACCTTTATTCTGCCACTTTCCTTGACATTATTTTCCCACCTGCTTTGCTTTTCCAGAAGCAAACATGGTTCTTTATAATGTACCTGCTATGACAGACACCTATGAAGATATGATGCTGAGTCACAGGCAATGTCAAGGACTCAGCAAGTGTAGATTGATCTCCTGTCCTTTTAACTATTCTTGGTCTTCCACAGTTTATATAGAAAAAGATACAACTCTTCTTTGGCCTTCTCTTCAGGCCCTTTTGCCTCCCACCCCAATAGGGGGCACCTGAGACCTTCAGCAAATACACCTGGTGTTACTGTATGCCACCTGGGGTCTGTCCATGCTGTTGTCACACTGTAGCACCTAAGGCTCCCTCCACCATAGCCCAGTTACATCACTTAAAGTGTGTGTGTGTGTTATAGTACTGAGGACTGTAGTGCTGGGGACTGGAGATACATCACAAGCAAAAAGCTGTACTAATCAGCTATATCCTCAGCCTGGCTTGCAAACTCTTTACTTTTTAAAAATTATTATTATTTTTGAGACCAAGTCTTGGCTTCTCGGAAGATGGCGGAACAGTAAGCAGCAGAGTAAACAGCCTCTCTGCAAGATACAATCCACACGCTGGAATATAGCATTGTGGAGAAGTCAAAAAGGAAGGAAGTGGGTCCCCTGGACCCAGGAAGAATCTAAAGTGAGAATTGAAGCCCACAGAAAGAGTAAAAAGAAAAATGTAAATGAAGGTGGTAGCTGGCAGTACTTTTGCCCAGAGTCGGACCCACTGTGTGAGAGGAGCTGTTGGAACCTGGGGACACAAGATCAAGGTGATGTGATGGCTGGAGACCCAGGAGGCCTCTGCAGAGAGAGGCAGCATTGGAGGGGAGTGGTAGTGGAAGGGAGTGGTGGACCTGGAAAACTGCACTGGTTGGTGGTGAGTACAGAGGACTTGGTCCTCCTGTGGGAGACAGTAATTGGCCAGGAACCATTTTGGAGTTGGGTGGATAAGCACAGAACCAGAACTGCTGCTGGCTTCCTCCAACAGCTTGTAGCTAGGCACAGACCCATGGAAATTGCTCAGACTGAGCCCCACCACCACACGCATTCTAGTGGCCATCGCAGAGGCTCTGTGTGGGTAGTCAGCTAGGTCTGGAGGTGGCGGCTGGCCCCATCCCCACGCACACTCTGGGGCAGTAGTGAAGGATCCCCACTGGTGACCAGCCCAGGTCCACAGGCAGTGGCCAGCCCCACCCCCGCATGCACTCCACCAGCCATCAGGGAGCCAACACAGGCTGGGAAAAACAGCAGACAGCCCTGCACCAGCAGACCCAATGGCCACCATCAGATAGATACCCATAGCCAGCACTGGCTAGAAGAACCAAACAGTCTCACTTCAGAAAAATTGTAGCCAATGCAGGAAGGGCCTGGGACCCCAGTACCCACTTGTCCAGAAGAACCCAAGAATATGTCAAGACAAAGAAGTAAAAGGCAGTCTCTGGCCTCCAATGCAAGCAGAGTAAGTCCAGAAGATGCAAACACGGAAGAGATCAGGAGTTGCACATCTGAAGTTTCTGAAGTGATGGCAATGGAAGTAAAGAAAGAACTTCATGAGGCTATAAAAGAAATCAGAACAGAAATACTAACTCAGGTAAAGAAAAAATGAAAAACATAATAAAAGAATTGCTAAGCATCTCTAAAGAAGACATAGATAAAAAAAATAGAGGAGCATAGGAAAATGAGGGAAACCTTGAATGAACAATACAAAAAGGATTTAGAATACATGAAACAGATTCAAAGAGAGATCCAGGAAATTAAAAACTCCATTGAAAGCTGGCAAAACCACTTGAAAGAAACTAAAGATAGACTTTCAAACCTTGAAGACAGGTTTGCAGCTTGTGATCACGAAAGGGAAGATCTCTTAAAAATAACATGGAACCTGGAAGTAACAATTCAATGGCCACAAGACAACCCAAAGAAACATAATTTAAGAACAATAGGTGTGAGTGAAAAAGCAGGGGTCAACACAAATGACATTAAAAGTCTATTTACAGAAATAATATCAGAAAAATTCCTAAGCATGGGAAAAGGAAATGACTTTCAGATAAGTGAAGCATATAGAACTCCAGCTAGCCATAACAAAAATAAATCTATACCCAGACATACAATAATCAAGATACCAGAAATTCAACACAAGAACAGAATATTAAATATTAAAAGTGAAAAGAAACAGATCACCTATAAAGGAAAACCCATCAGAATCATGACAGATTTCTCAACACAAACCATCAAGTCAAGAAGAGCTTGGAGTGAAGCATTTCAAGTTCAGAAAGAAAACAGCTTCCAACCCAGATTGATGTACCCTGCAAAACTACCTTTGAAAATTAACAGAGAAACAAGATACTTCCATGACAAAGAACCAAAGAAGGAATTCATGACCACCAATCCAACCCAACAAAGAATACTGAAGGACATTCTAGAGAGAGATAAAAAGACCACAACTCCAGAAACAGTGGCAGAGGGCTATCACTGAGCAAGGCCGACAACTGAATGGAGAGGAAAAGTAGGCAGCCAACAGCAGAAAAATAGCATGGCAGAGATGAGGCAGTGCATGTTGGCCATAACCACTGGTATAGATGACCTCAGTTTACCAACAAAGAAAAACACAAGTAGAGTGTATCAGGAGACAGGATCCATTAATATGCTTTATATAAGAAGCACATTTAACTCAAAAGGGGGTTCATAGACTGAAAGTCAAAGGAGAGAGAACAACGCTCTAAAAGGGAGGGAGTGTCTAAAAAGGGAAGGTAGTTGTCAATGTTAATCTATTATTGTGATTTGAATCCCATATTGTTTCCTTTGTTCTATTTAATTTGGTTTTATTCTGTCTCAGTTTGTCTAATTTTATTATATTTGATGGCATGGACAGCTATTTCAAAGATAACAAAATATATTATGGTAGCCATTATTGATTTCCTGTTGTGTTATTTTGAAGCCCTGTATTGCTTTCCTTTTTTGGTACCAGGGATCGAACTCACAATCTTATGCCTGCCAGGCAGGTGGTTACACTACTGAGCTAAATCCCCAGCCCTGCTTTCATTGTTTTATTTGAGTGATTTTATTCTGTTTTGATTTGTTTGATTGTAGCATGTCTGATGATATAGGCAACTACTTAGAAGATAACAAGAGGTATTATGGTAACCACTGTTGTTTTACTATTGTTTTGAAGTCCTGTATTACTTCCATTGTTTTGTTTTTATTGGTTTTATTTTATGCTATTTTGTTTGATTGTTATGCCTGATGGTATGGGCAGTTATTCTGAAGATAACATGAGACATGGTAGCCATTGTTGTTTCCTTTTATCTTTTTTTCAAGTCATGTACCATGTTCATTGGTAGGTACCAGGGATCAAACTCACCACGTCGCGCCTGCCAACCAGGCGCTTAAGCCACTGAGCCAAACTCGCAGCCCTATTTTTTTCAAGGCAGGGTCGCACTATATAGTTCGGGCCAGCCTTGCTCACATTGTAGCCCAAGCCAGCCTCGAACTCACAACACTTCACCTACCTCAGCCTCCCGAGTGCTTGGATTAAAGGCCTGCACCACCACACCCAACTTTCATTGTTTTGTTTTGATTGACTCTATTCTGTTTTATTTCGCTTGGTTTTATTCTCTTCAAAAAAAAAAAATAGACCCAAGTCTTGCTATGTAGCCCAAACTGACCTGGAGCTCATGATCCTCTTGACTCACTGCAGGGATTACAGAAATTTACTGTCACACCCAGATTTTGCCTGCAAACTCTTATACTAAAGGACAGAAACAGGTGACAGGTGTTCTCTAGAGCCCCCCTTTGTCTCAGAGTAGATTCCTCCTGTTCCTTCCACAAGGGGAGAAACCGAGGCTCCGCCCCATTGCTTCTTATGACAGTATCTCCTGACAGCTGCCCGTCCACGTTAGGCCCCTCACAGAGACAGGTTCTACAGGGAGGTGCCTGCAGTATCCGGGTTTCTCCTGAGGCCTCAAAAGGTGACAAGGAGGCTGAACCTAGTGTCCAAGCCTCTTCCAACTGGTTACCAGCTGGACCTTCCCAAATAGGGAAGCCTCGCGGGAAGAGACCTATCATGATACTCTTTGTACTTAAACTCTTGCCACAAGACGGCAGTAGCGCTCTGGCTATGGAAAGAAGCTCTGCCCTCCTGTGCTCTTCTACCGCCCTTCCTCTCTGAAAAAACTCCATCCGGAGATAAATGGCAGGAAATTTGGCTGCCTTGAGCTTTTCCCAGCCTGGTGCCACAGTTTCACTCTATGATGAGTTGGCTTATTTTTTCTCCCTGAAAACAAACTGAACCCTACATCCACAACTTTTGATCTTCTTGATCCACAGCTCTTCAGGAATCTTTTATCTGAAGTTAAACTGCCATCCCAAGTTGTCTGTGTGTCTCTGTTCTTTATCACTCAGCACTTTCACTTGAAAGCCATGGTTACAGGCCCAAATGGAAGAAGGAATTGATTAATTTTTTTTTTTTTTTTTTTTTTTGCGGTGCCAGGAATCAAACTCACAACCTCATGCCTGCCAGACAGGCATTTAAGCCACTGAACCAAACTCCTGGCCCTAGTTTTTTGAGGCAGGGTCGCACTATGTAGCTCAGGCCGGCCTTGCGCTCGCATTGTAGCCCAAGCTGGCCTCGAACTCACAACGCTCCTCCTACCTCAGCCTCCTGAGTGCTGGGATTGAAGGCATGCGCCATCATGCCCTGCTAGGAATTGATTGATCTTTTGGACATTAGGAGCTACCACTGGAGAACTGCAAGTGGCCTTTGATCTGCCTTTCTTTCTGGACAAGTAGAGTCCACCTCCATTGCTTCATGTATTTTTTTTTTTTTTTTTTTTTTTTTTGGCGGT
>RJWM01016258.1:0-44680 GCA_004363535.1 Dasyprocta punctata | reverse complement strand
CATATCATCTGCAAATAATGATAATTTCACTTCTTCCTTTCCTATCCTTATTCCCTTTATTTCTTTCTCTTGTCTAATTGCTCTGGCTAATATTTCCAGAACTATATTGAATAGGAGTGGTGATAATGGACATCCTTGTCTTGTTCCTGATTTTAGGTTGAAAGTTTTCAGTTTTTCTCCATTTAGTAAGATGTTGGCTTTTGGTTTATGATATATGGCTTTTATCAGATTGAGGTAGAGACCATCTATTCTGATTTTCTGTAGGGTTTTTATGAAAAATGGGTGCTGGATTTTGTCGAAAGCTTTTTCTGCATCTATTGAGATGATCATGTGGTTCTTGTCCTTGGCCCTGTTGATATGGTGGATTGCATGTATTGATTTCCGTATGTTGAACCATCCCTGCATTCCTGGGATGAATCCCACTTGATCGTGGTGTATAATCTATCTGATAACTTGCTATATTTTATTGAGGATTTTTGCGTCTATGTTCATTAGGGAGATTGGCCTGTAATTTTCTTTTTTGGTTGGGCCTTTCTCTGGTTTTGGTATTAGGGTAATACTTGTTTCCAGGAATGAGTCAGGGAGACTTGCTTCCCTTTCGATTTCATTGAAGAGTTTGAGGAGTGCTGGAATTAAGTCTTCCCTGAATGTCTTATAGAATTCAGCAGTGAATCCATCAGGGCCCGGGCTTTTCTTTGTTGGTAGGGTCTTAATTACATTTTCAATTTCATTAGCTGAAATTGGGTTATTCAGTAGTTTATGTCTTCTTGACTCAGCTTTGGTAATTCATAGGTTTCTAGGAATCTGTCCATTTCTTCTGTGTTATCAAATCTATGTGAGTAAAGTTTTTTGAAGTAGGTGTTGATGATCTTCAGTATTTCCACTGGGCCTATAGTGATTTCACCCTTTTCATTTCTTATTGCATGAATCTGAGTTTTTTCTTTGCTCTTTTTGATAAGGTTGGCTAGGGGTTTATCAATTTTATTTACTCTTTCAAAGAACCAACTGTTCGATTCATTAATTCTTTGTATTGCTTTCTTAGTTTCAATTGCATCAATTTCTGCTCTAATCTTGATAATTTTCTCCCTTCTTTGGGCTTTGGACTTGACTTGCTCTTCTTTTTCTAGAAGTTTGAGGTGCAGCATGAGGTTGTTTATGTGGGTTCTTTCCATTTTTCTGATATGAGAGTTTAGTGCTATAAATTTCCCTCTGAGGACTGCTTTCATTGTATCCCACAGGTTCCAGTAATTTGTATTTGCATTTTCATTCAGTTGTAGATATTGTTTAATTTCTTCTTTAACTTCTTCTGTGACCCATTGGTTATTTAGGAGGATATTATTTAATTTCCATGTGTTTGTGTGGTTATTGTAGGTTTTTTTGTCATTCATTTCCAATTTTACTGTGCTGTGGTCAGATAATATGCATGGAATTATTTCAGTTCATTTGCATTTACTTAAGCTTGTTTTGTGGACCAGTTTATGATATATTTTAGAGAATGATCCATGTGCAGCTGAGAAGAATGTGTATTCTGATGTTGATGGGTAGAATACTCTGTATACATCTACTAGGTCCATTTGTTCACAAGGTTGATTCAGTTCTGCTATGTCTTTGCTGATTTTTTGTTTGGTTGATCTGTCTCTCTGTGACAATGGGGTGTTAAGGTCCCATGTTATAACTGTATTATTGTTTATTTGGTTTTTCATGTCTATTAAGAATTGTCTTACATAGTTGGGTGCTCCCATATTCGGTGCATATATATTTATGTTTGTAATCTCTTCCTCTTGAAGTTTTCCCCTCACAAGTATGTAGTGACCTTCTTTATCTCTTTTGATCATTGTGAGTTTGAAGTTTGCATTGTCTACAAACATAATAGCTACCCCTGCTTTTTTCTGGGTTCCTGTTGCATGGAGTATTGTTTTCCAGCCTTTGATTTTTAGTCTGTGAATTTCCTTTTGAGTGAAATGTGTTTCTTGTGCACAGCATATTGTTGGATTTTGTTTCTTAACCCACTCTGCCACTATGTTTCTTTTTATTGGTGAGTTGAGACCATTTACATTGATTGATATAACTGATACATACCGGCTCATCCCTGTCATGATATCTTTCTGTTGTTGTTTTTCTACATTTTCTGTTTAATTACTTGCCCTGCTTAGTGGTTTCCTTTGGTTGTTGTTCTGAAGACTGTGGCTTTGTCTCTTTCTAGAGTGTCTTTCAGGACTCTTTGTAGTGTTGGTTTGGTGGCCATAAATTTCTTCAATTGTTCTTTGTCATGAAAGTACCTTATTTCTCCATCAATTTTTAAGGATAGTTTTGCAGGGTACATCAATCTGGGTTGAAAGTTATTTTCTTTCAGGATTTGAAATACTTCACTCCAAACTCTTCTAGACTTAAAGGTTTGTGTTGAGAAGTCTGCCATGATTCTGATAGGCTTTCCTTCATATGTGATCTGTTTCTTTTCTCTGACAGCTTTTAGTATTTTGTTCTTGTGCTGTATTTCTAATACCCTTATTATTATATGTCTGGGTGAGGATTTATTTTGGTTGTGGTTATTTGGGGTTCTGTATGCCTCAGTTACCTGTATTTCAGATTCTCTTCCCATGTTTGCAAAGTTTTCTGCTATTATTTCTGTGAATAGTCTTCTCAGTTCATTAGTATTGACCCCTGCTTTTTCGTTTATGCCTATTAATCTTATGTTATTTCTCTTGGCATCGTCTTGCAGCTGTTGAATTGTTGTTTCTTGGTTCCTTGGACAACTATTGTGAAGATAACAAGATATACTATGGTAGCTATTGTTTTCCTAGTATCCTGCTTTGAAGATCTGTACCAATTTTACTGCTTTGTCTTGATTGACTTCATTCTGTTTTGTTTTGTTGGATTTTACTATCTTTAAAATAAAATTAAAAAAAAAAAAGAAACCATAGCCCCAAACTCTCATAGTTCACAACTCCGAGTAAAGAGTTATTGGCTATTACATTGCATCCTGTCCACTCTTGCTTTGAGGCTACTTTGAAAATCTTCAGTTAGAGCCTGATGCTAAAACAGGAGGGGGCATATTTCACCATATGAGGATTTTAAAAGTCAACAAATTAATTTGCTTTCCTCTTCCAGCTGTGCAGTTCACCCATACTCCAGCTTTGAGCTGTAATTAAATACATGTTTTTTTATAATAAAAATAATCTTTTCCTAGTGGTTCCCCAGCTGCAAATTCTGACCCAGATTCTCATTCTGAATCATGACTGTTACATGTGCTTGAGACAGTTTCATTCCCCTCTTCCCACCCCCAGCAGCTGGAGATTCTCACCCCTAGAGCCTTACTGAAGAACTGAAGAGAGGATTTAATTTGTATCTCTTTGAAATGCTTGTTCTTTTTGTTTACAAAAAGGGACATCATCCAGTAACAACAGCTGGGGATAAAACCATTCTTGTTTAACATTGTTGAGTAAAACTAAACCTGACCATTGAGGTTAGTCATGTGCAGAATTGATAAAACATGGTTAGTTTGAAGGCTCACATTTCTAAGGAGGGCTAAAGAGATGGTATGTGGGGGAAAACCTGTCTTCATGAATTCTATCTTTTCAAATTGCCTCTCTGTTTTGAAGACCTTGGAGCTCATGCTGATGAGTTCCTCCTTTTCTCCTTCTCCACTAAAATAACACTTCAGTCCAAGTCATCATCACTTACTAAGAAACTTAAAACTGCTACCCATACTCTCATTCCTGTCTTTGCCTGATGGTCCATTTTTCATACCCAGAGGAATCTTTAAGGTATGTAAATAGTCAAATCTTATCATTATATTCCTAAGACCTTTCACTGATTTCTCATCTGGGATCTTACAGGAAAACCTCTAACTTCATCCAAAAGTTGATTTTCTGTTTTCCCTAGGACATACAAAGCTGTTTCCTACTCTCTTATAGTTATGGGGCAGGGAGCTCTGGTAAGCATATGACTGGGTATTAGCCAATGAGTATTACAGAAGTGATTCATGTTATTCCCATATCAGAATTGTAAATCCCTCCCATGGTCTTTTCCTTAGGTGTCACCATTCAAAGGAAGCATGGAAGCCAAGCCATCAGTATAACAGAGTTTCACCCTGGGTGTGGGACTATCTGCAGAGTACACAGTGTCTCTGCCTTTTCCACATTGGAATCCCATTGGATTATTATGTGAACATCACAGTACAAAAATATGTATGTTTATCTATCACAACCATTAGCACCATAAGTAGGACAACTCTCCATCTAATATAGCCACTCAGTGATTCTAGCACACCACCATGTTCTATTCCTTTGCATAGCACTCATTTTCAAAGTATATTTGTACTGAATGAATGAATTCCATATATGTTTTATAGAAAAAAGATCTTGACTTAAATAGCAACCTAAATATTCAGAAAATTAATTTTCTTTATAATTTTTATAACTTAGGAAACATGACTTTCCTACAAGAAAAAGCAAACTTTCATCAATAGATCTTTGTACATGAAATTATATTTCAAACTTTACTAAAGGGAACACAAGAATACATTGTTCCTTTCCCAGATTTACTGAACTTTTTCTGATGTACTGAATTCAGGAAAGGATTAATAAATGGATATTCTATTGTTTAAGTAATCAACAGATATGGCACAAATTAAAATAAAGTAACAAGTGTGGCATGCTCCTCTGGATTGTTCCTCATGGAAGGACGTCAGCTACAGCCAGTGGAAGGTTAATTTATCTTGTGTTGCAATTCTTTTTCTCTTCAAGGCCCTGTTAATACTCATTTCTCTATCTCTTATTAGACTCCAAAATCTTTCCAGAAATGGAGCCAGGTAGCCCCAGAAACTTCGTATTAAAAGTAAGCAGTTCCTCATCCTTCCACTCCTTGGAAATAACCACCTTGTTTTGTTTTCTCTTTACCTCTATCCTCAGAAAGGTGGTCCTCCCTTACTGTCTCTAGTTAACAATTGTCTTTTGTCTGATAAAGTCTTACTGTATAGCTTCTATTCTGTGACTCTACTAAGACTTGTCTTGTATTTTCCCCATCACCTAAAAGAAAACGTGCTTTTTAAAGTCACTATATTCAACCTCAATTCAGTTCTTGACCCTGCAAGCCTTCTTTGTATCTTGAAATTATTTTTCCCTGAGTTACTAAATCGTTTCATCTCCCATTTCTTACCCCATCAACCTGAGTGTTCATTTTGAAGTCCTCTTACTAATTTCTTTCCTTATACGCCTGAGTCAGATGTTGTCAAACGTTAGTTTATTGACAACGATCTGGAGAACTTGCTAAAACTCTTACTGCTGGCTCCACTTTCAGAATATTTGAATCAGCATTTGATTAAGGATTGTGATTGTATACTTCTACTGAGTTCCCAGGTTGGAAGAACTCATGTTAAAAATTTTGTTTCAATTTCAACTTTCACTCAAGGACAGAATCTCTCTTCTCTCACTCTTTCCTTAGGATCCCAATTTGTCATTACACTTCGTACTCTTGTCACTGGAGGATGGCACTCCAGAACCATATCTGTGGCTATCTCTTCCTCTTAAACCTCTCTGTTAAGATCACTAATTTCAAATGCCCACTCAAATACAAATGTAACATGGTCATTGACTATCTAGTTATCTAGCTGCTTGCTCATGCTGTTCTTTCTGTTGGGAATACGTTCACTCTTGTTAATTCAGTGCAGTTATCACTTCCTAAAGAATATCTCTGCCTCTTAGTTTAAATGTGCAATATAATCTGTATAACCAGATTAGTATCCTACAATATTTATTTCTTTGAAATTCTTGCCCTTTAGTTCTTTCTCAATAACCCTCGCTTCTAACCAGAAGTGAGGTGATTGATTATTCTTGACATTGCTTTATGCACATTCAGAGCTTGTCATAATGCTTGGCATGTGCTTAATATGTAGCAGAAAGTATATAAAGAGATATCCTACCTAAAAGAATATTCATCCTGTGTGTTACTGAAAAACTACTCTTCTTTGTGATCTTTCCCTCTATTAAGAGGATCACCATCTTTTGAGCTCTAGCTTTCTTCTGAATCTCCATAATCTTTCCATTCAATTAGGTAGTATATCCTGTTATTTCATTTCTAAATTGTGTTGTAAATCTATTCCCTTCTTTATGCCACCAATGCCTTTGTGGCACTCAGCATTTTCATCTGACTGTGGGAAGCTTGCTTCCTGATCACATCTTTCTTTAATATTTCTTTAAAATACAAATAGACGGCTCCCTAAGGCCTACAGATTAAAATATCATGTATTTGCTTGATTGATGTATAAGTCCTTTTGATATCCTTTAATGGTTTCATCTCCCACTAATCCTCTTAGCAAACACCTTTCTCAGGCTGTCCCTAATGCTCATCTGTATAGAAGCAAAAGAAAGGAGTTCCCCCCAACACACCATTTTACATTTCTACCAGAAATATGCAATTTCTCTATTTCCTCACCAACATTCGCTATTTTGTTTTAAAATTTACTTTTTAATGATAGTCTTCTCACTGGATGGAAGGTGATATCTCATCGAGGTGTGATTTTGCTTTTTTCCATGGACAGTGACAGTGTTGATTATCTTTTCAGGTGCTTTCTTATCAACTGTATTCCTTCTTTGGAGAGATATCTATTTATGTTTCTTGCCGATTTTTAAAATTTGCTTTTTTATTGTTAAGTTTAAGAGTTTTTTGTATGTTCTGTTACTGCATCATTATCAGACATGTGGTGTACAAATATTTTCTGCTATGATTTAGCTCTTCAAGTACTTGGTAAATCCTCTAATACACAAACAGCTGTAATTTATCGATTTTTCCTTGGTTGTTTATGTTTTTGGTGTAATATATAAAAAATAATTGCTTAATTCAGACCATGAACACTTGCATTTAAATTTTCTCCTGCTAGTTTTTGGACTTACATTTAAGTATTTGATCCGTGTTAAATTAATATTGTATAGGGTTTGAAATAACAGGTGAAAATTCATTCTTAATCACAGCATGTTTATTTGTTTCAGCATCATTTGTTGAAATAACTATTTTTTCTCCATTGCACTATCTTGGTGACTTTTGTGGGGTGAGTTTTCTTCTCCCACAAAAAGATACACTGAAAGTCTAACTCCCTGCACCTTAGAATGTCACCTTATTTCAAGTATGAATATTACATGTACAATTAGCTAAAATGAGGTTGTTCTAGAGTAGAAATAAGACCTAAGCCAACGAGACTGGTCCTTATAAAATACTATGTGACAAAGTGATAACACAAGGTAAAAGAGATTGGAGCACAAAGCTGCAAACTGATGGCCATGAAAGGGTCACAAGAAAACCACCAGAGTCTATAAAGTGTCCATGAAGGATATTTCCTCCTGATGATGATTTGATTTCAGACTTCTAGCCTTCAGAAATATATTACAAATAAATTCTATTGTTCTAGGTGATCCAACTTGTGTTCCTTTAATAAGGTAGTCCTATGAAATTAATATAGCATTCTCACAGAAATTAATTGGTCCAAGATATATGGATTTATTTGTGAAGTTTCACTTTAGTTTATTGATCTATATGTCTATGATACCATTTTTGCATACTGTTTTTTCAACTTTATTTTATTGACCTACATATTTATGCTTCCATTTCCACATACTGTTTTGATTACTGCATATTTGTAGATTTTGAAATATGTAAGCATGATCCTTCCAGATTTGCTTATATTTCTCAAAATCATTTTGGTTATTCTTTGTCCCTTGCAATTTCTTAAGAATTTTGTGATAAATCTGTTTATTTCTTTAAAAAAGAAAGAAATTTTGGAGACTTTTTTTCATTCTATACATTAATTCAAAGGTTATTTTTGTTCTAACATTACCAAGTATTCTAATCCATGATATCAATGTCTTTCTTTTTATTTCCTTTTTTAGGTACTTTTAATTACTTCTAATAATGTTTTACAGTTTTTCCTATCAAAATCTTGTACTTCTTGATTAAATTTATGCTTGAGAATTTTGTTTTGCTTGATGCAATTGGCAATAAAATAATTTTTATTTTAGATTTCTCATAGCAGTGTGAAGAAATGCTACTGACTTTTGCATGTTTATCTTGTGTCATTGAAATCTTGATGAGCTAATTTTCTAATTTTAATACTTTTGTGTGGTTTCAGGATTTTCTGTAAATAAGACCATGTCATTCTCAAATAAATATTGTCTTGCTTCTCCCTGTCCAATCTGAATGTATTTTGTTTGTCTTTATTACATAATGAAACTGTATTCCTGGCTAGAGCCTCTATTATAATCTTGAATAGAAGTCATGAGGGAAGACACTGTCTTATTCTACTATTAATACCTCAGACTCTTCATTATAGTTCAGATGTTCAGATTTTAATAGTTTTTGTTTTCTAAGAATTTATTCAACTTATTTAGTTTATCTAGTTCTTTGGCATAATATCATTTATAGCATTTCCTTATAATCACTTTTATTTGTATAAATTTATCTGTATTGTTAACAATTGTCAGTGCTTTTCATTTCTTTTTGTAGGTTTGCATTACAGTCCAGTGACCTCTCACTGGAGCCTCAAGGTCAGTCGAAGAAGCAAGCTCAGGACGTCTTGTGTCTTTTGTAAGCACACATTCAGTCACTCACACTTGTATCTGCATATTGGCCTCTTGAACTCCAGGAATATGTCAGTTTTTCAAAGTCCCTAGGGACAGTTCATTCTGCAGCTATGTCTTTTAAGCTTTTTGGCTAGTCTATCATTTGCCCCAACTTTTGTCCAGTGCCTCAGGCAGCTCTGCTTTAAAACCTGATGAACACCCCCTTCTCGGAGGCATTTGGCAGTGTGTGAATTCAAGTGAGTTTGAATAAAGACAAGTCTTTTGAGTGGAGTTTTGCAGAGAACCAACAGACAGGACAAATAATGGCAACTGTTTGGGAGTGAAATCTGTTCTCCCTGAAGTTCCAGTAACAGAGGCTATTTTTCATGGCTACTGTTGAACTGGGAAAAGGTGATAAAAATTGGGTAAGTAGAGATAATACAGAGTCTGCTGGTTTTATTAACATTCACCAGTTTTTTTTTTTTTTCAATTTTTACTAAACACTGTGCTGTTGGCCATAAGCCTTTGGTTAGCTTCTTGAGTAAAAAATAAGAATGAGAGAAAGAAATAGGTTTTAGGTTTTTTTCCAGTTTCTTTCGTTATTTTTATGGGTGAGTTTTCAAATATCCCTCTTACCCATTTTTACTAACACTTGGGTAATGTTCTATGATTTATAGAACATAAGCACATTATGTTATATTGATTATAATTATTAATAATATGTCATCAACATTGCATTGTGTTGATCATAATTATTAATATGTCATCAATGTGAAATGTAGGTGTTTATATTATATGGATAAATTTAGCTGTCCTGAATTACTCTATTTATCTCATTTTGAGTGTATTCCAGTTTCTGATACCTCAAGTTCAATGTTGGTATTCAACCTATTTTTTTTTATATAGTCTGATACTACTTACTGGTTCTTGATTTAGAATGGGTCTGTATACTTGGATATATTTTAGAAATGTAAATGGACATTACTATAAGAGGCTTTTTATATAATTTAGAACTACAAGCTAACAGTATGGCAATGAACAAAACCTCCAGAATTATAATCATACTTAAATGATGCAGATTACGATTCATGGAATAGAAATTATTGCTAGCACCCTAGGAACAAAATAATTTCAGAAATCACCATGGGATGACAAAGAAGAGAGTATAAACATAAAATTACAGGCAGCTATTTTACTTCTCTCTTTCTAATCTTTTATTTATTTATTTATTTTGTTTTACTAGTAAATTGTATCCTTTAACAGCTCTCAATTTTTCCTCTAGGGCAGAGTATTTTGAACAGCTGAATACAGAAGGAATTTCTTAATCTGAGCTGCTAATGAAGAGTTATGCTTGGAAATAACAGACACAAGCAGGGGGTTAATAAGCCTGAGCAGAGCTAAGTCATATCATAGTCTCCCATTCAGCACCATTGTTCTTTAGACAATGCATTCTAGGAATTCTGTTTTGCTTGATGCAATTGGCAATAAAATAATTTTTATTTTAGATTGCTCATAACAGTGTGAAGAAATACTACTGTACATTTCTTCTGTAAATGTTCCCTGGAAAACTAATATTATGTGGCTTTTATATATGACATTGTTCAAGAGGAAGGGAGAGATCAGCTAGTTTTAAATAGTAGTTCTTTTAATGATCAAATCATTACTCTCATCCAAATTCCAGAATAACTTAGAAATCCACAAGTAAATTAGTTGCTGTAGTGTAAAGGTCTTTTTCCCCTACACTTACAGTGGACAAATTAATATGTCCATTTCCTTTCTTTTCACAGAACTATGCAAATACTTCTGCTATAGTATTTTTTACATTGTATTACAGTGGAATGCTTATCAATCTCCTTAGTCAGACTTTAAGTTAGCAAAATGTAGGAATTCAGTCCTATTTATACTACTTTGTATTTTGAATTTTCATAAGTTCTATGAGACAAAGAAACAATTTGTTAAAGTGAAGCACTAGAGATACTTATATAAGATCATGTGATAGAGAAAGAGCCTTCTAAGGAACAAATATTCAAGGTGATTCTTGGAAAGTAAGGTTATGCTGAGCAGACACAGCAGACATTAGGGTACAGGGCACGGCGAATGACTTCCAGGTTGAAGGAGCAGACTAAGAAGTAGACACGTTGAAAAAGACAAAGGTTGGTGGACCAGGAACGGGAAGAGGGCCCTGTGAATGCTGCTTTGCTTCCTTATGAGGGGAGACAAAATACTATGAAAAAAGTCATGCAGGTCCAGTAGCCAAGTTATGCTGGTCTTTGATGCCTTCATGAAGAATTTTATTCCACCTGTTTTATTCAAATGCAATGAATTGCAGTTAAAGGTTTTAAGCAAGGGACTGTGATGATATAATATTCAAACAGTTGTTCAGGTAGTAAGGAAAGAATGTATTAGGAAGGTCTGACTAACTAGGAAATTAATTAGAATACCCAGGCAAGAGAACACATGTTGGACAGATGAGCATACAGACAAGAGCAATGGGTGTGAGTGAAGTGGATGAATGTGAGGTTTGTTTTTTGAATAAGCAAGGTTTGCTAATCAAATGATTGGATGTGATGCTTATGGGTATAGATACCGGAAATTCAGAAAGGTGGGTTGCATTTTGAAGTCATCAGGATATGAAAGTCATTAAATATTATGAAAATAGGAGAAGTTGAAAGTGAGAATTAAAGAAAGTTTAGCTCTAAAATCTATGCCATCCTAGCATTCTGACTAGCATAAGTAGAGGCAAAGACCAATAAGGTGAAAAAAGGACCAAAGAGGGTAATACTGGAGAAACCAAAGAAGTCATTAGTTCATAGTGTGAAACTAAGCTTTGAGTCAGGTGCCAGATGGGCCAGGTTCACATTCCATCTCAACTCTGTCCCTCTTTGTGTCCCAGTTGCAACCTTACAGGGTGTTGTCAAGATTAAATTAATTAGTACACCTAAAGTATGCTGGACAATGCTCAATGGTTATTGTCATTTTTACTTTTTTTATTCATTGAATAAAATACATTGCACAACCTGGGCCAAGGATATAGCTCAGCAGCACAGTGCCTGCCTGGCAAGCATGAAATTGTATATTCAATTCTTGCCCCTCCCCCCCAAAAACATATATATATCTCACAATTTCTTCATAAAAGTTAGTGTTCTAACTACTCTGAATGTCCCTAAAGAATGCAAAACTTAATAGAGATATTTTCATGGAAAATGTATAATAAAATATGATTATTGAAATAATGGAAGTGAATTAAAAGTGCGAGGGTTAGTGAAGGGAGGACTCTTTGTCTTCTTGGTGGAAACATGGAAATTAAATAAGAAGAATTAGTAGAGCTAATTTTGGAGAGTAAAGGGAGTGCCCAAGGAACATTGTAGGCAAAATGGAGCAGCAAAAACAAAGATTTGAAAGGGCCTTAAAAAAGTGGCGATTGTAAATTCCTCATTCTGGATGAATTAGAGAGATAGATGGGAAGGGAGTCTGGTTAGGTAGACAGGAACTTGACCATAAAATACTTTGATTGTCCTGTCAAGACATTACAATTGGGTCTTCAGCAGGTGAAGAAGTATTGAAAAAATTTGAGGAAAGAGAAAACTACTGCAGACAAGCATGGTTGGCTAAGACATTATCTTTAACAGACTTGTTTTCTACCCAATGATTTCTGCTACACAGACTGAGGAACTTGACTTTTAATTTCCAAATATCTATTTGAACCAGATACCCACAGGTCAAATTCTAAACTGGAGAATTTAGGTTTGCCTAGCATTCTGGCTGCCTTATTGCTCAAATATTTTAAAACAATGAATGCCAAAAAACCCCTGCCTAGATGCATATTGGTTTTAAGTATACTTTTGTCATAATTTTTGCCTATATTTTTACGTGGAAACTGACAACCAATGACTTGCAGACTTTTGAAGAATGCCAGCAATATGAAAAAGAAAGACAACAAATTTTCAAAGAAAATAATCAAAGAAGTAGAAAATAATATCAAACATATCTCTTATACATCAAGAAGATAAAGAGCTATGATACTGGATTTTAAAGAAATACAATCTCAGAGATGATATCCTTTGCTGTCTGCTTTGGGAAACTAAGGATATACTTTAAAATCATATTGTGCACTAGTTAATGATATATTTAAGGGAAAGATTAAGAAGGTGGACAACATAGAATCAAATAAATAGTGCTTTAGAAGAGCAGCAAACTTGGAGAGAGCAAGTCAATTTTTAGAGTATGAAGCAAGGGAAATTTTGTTTTTTAGAAATAAAAGGAATTGATAGAAATGGAACTATGGGGGCATTGAAGGAAACCCAAGAGACTTATTAAAATGATTGATGGAGGAGAAAACAATATGAATCCATTTTAGCTCTACTACAATGACATCCTATATTGAGTGTGGAGAGGTTGTGATACTGACTTGTTTAGATCTTCAGTAAATCCTCTAAACAATCACCGTAAGGTAAACACTCTTGAATGGTTCTCAAATTTTAAAATCTTTTTGTAGATCCATTATAGGCAGCTTAATTGTATTTCTTAGATATAATGTAGTATCACTTTAACTATGTAAAACTAAAGATGCAAGAGCAGCAACCAAGAAGTATAAGGTAACGAGAGGAGGTAAGAGTGAACTTGTGAACACGAGAACCTCTGTCTTGTATGACTGAACAAGAAAGGGAAAAGGAAATCATTCTTTATCAGCAGAAGTCATTGGTAAAAATCCTAGAAATAACGATTGTATTTATATTAAAGAATAAGAGATATAGTTGTATGGGTTGAAGAATGTATATTCGTTTTATTAATAAAAGAAACACTGCTCTAATTTTTTTATTCATACGTATAGAAAAGAACCAAATGATAAAAACATTAAAAGTGTTTTTCTGCCACCCCCAATATCCTATAAGATTTCTTTTGTAAAATATTGTTTTCATTAAATATCTTACTATAATTTTATACTAATTATGAGCTTCCATTAATATGACTGTATATATGTATATATATGTTCTTAATTTAAATCTAAAGATGTACATTTTTCTGTTACTCCAAGATATTTGATCTGGAAACCATGAAATAAACATGTTTGGAAATGAAGAAGGAAATAATGTGGGGATATCAAATTATATTTTGGTAATTTGGCAATGATGAGCCCTGGAGAGAAATTTGGGCCCAGAAAAATTCTTCGGAGTTATTAGCACATAAAGGTAATTGAAGTCATTGAAATGAATGAGACCATCCAGAGGATGGAGCTAAGAGTGAAAGAATATTAATGCTAAAGATCCTTATTTTATTTATGAAAAAGGAAAATAATGACTCAATAAGTAAGAAAGAAGAGAAAAATAAAATCAGTGGGTGGGGCATATATTCCACATTCTCATTTATAGTTTTCTTCCACTTTAACTTGCATATATATGCTTGCACAGTTTCTTACTATCAGACTATGCCAAGGTCAAACAAAATGAAAACAAAATAAAAAACAAACCAAAATCAAAACTTACATTTTGGAGCTGGAAATGAGAGAAAATCTATTATACAAGAGCATCAGAAGAAAAATAAGTATTCTATCCAAGAAGTGATAATAATAAGAAAGCTATATTTATGAAGTACTTGATATATCTGAGAGGTGGTTCTACATGTAATAAATCATGTAATTTTTTTTTTTTTTTTTTTTTTTTTTTTTTTGCGGCACCGGGGATTGAACTCACAACCTCGTGCCTGCCAGGGCAGGCGCTTAAGGCACTGAGCCAAACTCCCAGCCCTGGTTTTTTTTTGAGGCAGGGTCGCACTATGTAGCTCAGGCCAGTCTTGCGCTTGCGTTGTAGCCCAAGCTGGCCTCGAACTCACAACGCTCCTCCTACTTCAGCCTCCCGAGTGCTGGGATTAAAGGCATGCACCACCACGCCCGGCTTCATGTAATTTTTATAAGTGCATGAATATTATTATTTTACCTATGTTGTGTTAGGAAACAAAAGACACAGAAAATACAATGACTGCAATACTGAAAATTGAGTAAACACCCTTTCCATGCTGACACATTATCCACATTTCTTCTCATAGCCAACATCCAAAGCCTCAGAGTTCACTGAAACCTTTATTTAACCTACTGCTTTTCATTCCTGCGCCCCTTGAATAGCATCTTCCTTTGGTAAAATCCTGATTCTGGTCCTGAGGCTGAATCCATAATCCACATCTCCATGCGATGATAATGATCACCTACTTTTGTATTGATTCTGTTCCTTTACTCCTCCCACTAGCTCAAACTCTTCAGAGTATTACTGGTAGTCTCTGCTTATTTCCTTGATTTTCCTGTCATGGCTGGGTATTAACGGCCAAGTGCTTCCCCATACTTGTTGTTAAACACTTTCCCCCTTTTTACCTTACGTACTCTTTCTAGATGGTTGTCTTGTCCTCACTATTTGGGGATTTGTTTTTCTATTTACTAATAGTTATCTCTAGAATAGTGCAATGGTTTCCATTAAGAAGTTCCCCCAAAGCCTCATGGGCTGATAGGTGGGGTTTTGGGAGGTGATTGGATCATTGGCATAGTAGTCCACTGATGAGTTTATAGTTAAATTTGATGTTGGGAAGCAAAGCCTGATTAGAGGAGGTGGTCACTGGGGGTGTGGGCTGGTAGGATCTGTCTCCCTCCTCCTCCCTAGGTTACTCCCTACTTCCTGCCTGCCATGCCATGAGAAATTCTCTGTCAGACCTCCCTGTTATGCCTCCATGTCTTGGAGTCAGCTGAGTAGAGACCAGAACCTCTGCAAACCATGTGCCAAAATAAAACTTTTCTCCTTTAACCTGTGGGTGTCAGGTATTGTGTCTTGGAAATGAGAAAGCCACTGAAACAAATTGTGAAGTCAAACATTGACCATATCTTCATTAAAGTGTCACTTGAGAAAGGTATTCTCCCTTGTGATGATTAATTGTCATTGTCTATTGGACTGGACCATGGGAATGCCCAGATACATGCTTGAATGATATTTCTGAATACATCTCTAAGAATATGTCCAGAAGAGAATAACATGCAGGTTCATGGTTTCAGTTAATCTGATGTTCCTCACTAGTGTGATGGTCATCAACTGAGGATCAAACGGAGCAAAAAGATAGAGGGAGTTTAAATTGACTCTGCCTAGATGTTTGAGCTAGAACACCATCTCCTCCTTCCTGTGATATTGCTGATTCTCTGAACTTCAAACTCAGGTGGGCATCTATACCTTTGGATTTATAGTTCTCAGACCTTTGACCCCTACCACTCACTTTCCTGGCTAGCCAGCTTGCAGATAGCAGATCATAGGAGTCTCAACCTCCACAATCGTATGGATAATAAAACTCAATCACTTACTTTCCTCTGTCTTCTTCCCTCCCGTTCCTTCTCCTGCTTCCTGCCCTTCCCTTCTCTTCTCCTTTCTCAATGACTTATAAATTATCTCCTAGATTATCTGTTGTCTCTGGAGAATCCTAATACAGTCTATGTACATTTATGAAAACCCTTGATATTTCATCTCTTTCTCCACATATTCAGGCCTGAAATATATGCTGCTATTATTTTCTATAATGATAATTTTAACATATTTATCTTTTTTAGCATTAACTCAAACCAACGTTCACATATACTATTGTAAAGTTTCGCTCTAATCATTTAAAATTTGTTCTGGGTGTCATCTTCCCATTACCTCTGTCCTTTGTATATCAAGGTTTATACTTTTGGAAGGTTTTATCTATTATCAGTGTTAATTGAATACCTACCTTGGGTGACAGGACATATATTCAGTTCAGCTACTTTAGAAAGTGAGTGTGTTAGGGTAAGTCTCGCGAGTCAATCTTCCTACCCTCAATCCTTTCCAGTATCTTGCCATTGAATCCACACATAATGAACACTTTGAACTTATAAGTCCTACAGAATCTTCCCCCACTCCACTGGTGTTTAAAGATCTAAAGATCTAACCTGATCCTCTTGCAAATAAATGTTTCTAATGATATTATTCTTCTGGTTGAAAAGCTGTGAAATTCTTCCTCTGCCCAAGAATGTCTAAAAATATGTATCTCCAAAACTTGTCACACACTGACATATTTTTCATTAATTCTGCCTGATACTTGGTAGTTTTTTAAACTGTCAAAAATATTTTTGGTCAACATACACCAGAAAAAAAAAAGTCATCTTTCTAGTATACATTTGAACTTAGTTCCTGTATTCTTACTTCTGGTCTCTACTAACAGCAAGAAACTATGCAGATACTTCAACTTTGTTTTTTTTTTTTTACTCTCCTTTGCTATCTTTTTGCCTACCACACTTATTTCTTCTCTTCTTTCTTTTTAATTTGGAACAATTCCCAAATTCACCTATGATCCTGGTTTACTTTAGTTACCATGCCTATCACTCATTGTAAGTGCTCCTGCTTGTTTTTCTGTCTCTTACATTTTTTCTTTGGTGATTGGTCCTTTCTTCTTTTCATTTTAAATTTGTCTGTCTGTATTCTTTTCATTTTTTTCTTTAAAAAAAAAAACAGTTTTCCTTTATCTGATCTAGAAGTACAGTCTGTGCTTTCTTGAGTTTTATTCCCAAGACAATGCAACATTTTCAAAATATTCTTCTGCATCTTAAAATTCATTTTATTTTATTTTATTTATTTTTTGATACTAGATAATAAACTCACAACCTTGTGCTTGCCAAGCAAAAATTCATTTTAAAATGTCATTCCATGTCCTTGTTTTACTGAGTTCTACTTTAAAACTGTAGAATATATCAATTAGCAATGTGTCCAAAGGCTCCTGAACCAGAGAAGCTGACAGTGTAATACTTTGTCTGCCTGAGGACCCTGGACATAACGGTGGGCTGACCATTGCTGGTGTAAACCATGGTGTTCCAACGTTGGGGAACTTGCAGTACTGATGTTCATGGACAGGGGAAAAAAGTGTCTCCCAGTTTGAGTGGAGGGAGACAGCAAATTCTTCTGTATTCTTGTCTATCTGGACCTCCAACCTTTTGGATTAGGGCTCCACACTGAGGCCTGATCTTCCCACCTCCTGCCCATGTGCTGGGGATCATCCTCACAGCATACCCCACTTAGCCCTTACTAACCCTCTAGGGCTTTCTTAATGTAGCTGAGTCGACACCTAAGTGCAACCATCACAACAGACATAATGTGCTAGTGGTATGGCAATAAATCAAAATGTGTTGTATTTAAATCTAAAACTGCATTGCATAACCGAAAACATACACAAAAGAACAACCAACAACAGAAGCCGGAGGGGCCTGTGGTCAATGAACGGCGAGAAGTTAGTAATAAAAGTACTTTATTATTATAAGAAAACAATCTTACAGTTAATGTTTTGCCATAAAATCTGCAGAAATCTTTTATGCAATTGAGCTCAATTTACCTTGCATCTTTTAAAAGAATTTATGTCCCATGTATTACACCCATATACATTACAAACACTAATGACAGTGCTATGACTTCTACTTTGAAATTCTACTTATTTAAAAAATGAGGATGAAATTGTATCTGATATTCATATATTATTTATCAAGTTCAATGCCCTTCATTCATTCCTGATGTTCTGAGCAACCAGCAATTGTAAATTCTCTTTACTCTGAAGTACTTTATCATTTTTTACATGGTAAATATCTTCTGGCAATGAATCACCTTAAGTATTTTTTAAAATATGAAACTGTATTTTACTCTAATGCTATTTTCCTTGGCAGTTTGTTTACTTTTCAGATGCATCAAGCATATTTAACTGTCTTCTGTTCTCCCACATTTCTGGTGGAAAGGGAGTAGTCAGTCAAATTGATTTTCTCTTTGCACGATACTGTTTTCATCTGGCTCCATTCATGATTTCCCCGCCTCTTGGGGTTGAGTTTTTGACTAGGTATGCCTGAGTATTCATGCTTCATATCTGTCTTTATTTAACTTCTTGTATCTGTAAATATATGCTTTGCTTAAAACATTTGACATATTAAGCCACTGTTTTTTGTTTGTTTTTTCCCAAATACTTTGTTCTCTTTCTGGCTTCTGTAACTAATGCTTGGTCATACAGGGGGCAAAAGTCTCTTGTCAGACTATTTTAGTCTACTTCTCATAAGGAAGACAAAAACAGCGGTGATGCTTATATAACCCATTAACTTAGACATAAAATTAAGGACTTAAGCAATTTTTAAAATCCACTTGTCTGACCCTATGTTTTATTTTATGAAAGAAATTACCCCTCATAGGAAACATTAAATCAAAATGGCAAGGGTTAGTAACTTAATCCTTCTAATATATCGTCTCTAATCTTGTTACTATTTGATGCTCTTGGTCTAATCATCATTGACATGTGGCTTGCCAGTTATGTCCTTATGCCGAATTATCCACTATTTATATGGAGGATATACCAGTAGTTCAGCTAGTTACTCAGAATCAGTCTTTGAAGCTATCCCCATTAAATCCAGTCTAAATTTAAGGTTATTGGCTACTTACCAATGTGTGGGCAATGTACTTTTTCAAATGGATAAATAGTATTTCCCAGAAACCTCTATCAAAAATCGTACATGTATATTTATTGTTTCAGTACAATAGTAAACAGAACAGACTCTGCAGTAAGATAGGCCTGCAATCAAATCCCTAAGTAGGGTTTTAATACAAATGCCATCCTTCTCATCAAAGTCTTTTCTAACCACCTTACCTAAAATTAAACCCAAGACATTTCCCAGCCCTTGTCCCCAGCTCCTCACTTTATCTTCCTTCTCGTTGCAGGTTCCCTTACCTGTTAACATCTAATATATTTTTTAATCTACTCTCTTAAAACCAAGTGAAGTAATTGGCAGGGATTATGATGTTGTATTTACTTCTAGTTCTATTGCTTTTATAAGAAGTCTTGGCACAAGGTAAAGATTCTATTTGTTGAATGTAGGATCCTGCTTCTACATTTTCTAGCTCTACTGTCTACAGAAAGTCCCGGAACCTCTTCCAGATCCAGTTAAAACAGTTCTAGAATGAGGATACTCAAGTATCCTCCTTCCTGTTTTATAGAAAATGACATAAACTCATTTACCTGAAGGATTTTGCTCAGTGCCTGGTTTCATTCAGTATGTGCATTTCATTTGGTGATAACCACTTCATGACATCACTGATCATTGAGTCTCAAATTAGAAACAACCGACATGTCCCTCTAGAGATGAATGGATACAGGCATTTAGGTGTATTAGTGTATTCTTGCAGTGGAAGATCATTACACAAAGAGTAAAACTTTACACACCAATATGGATGGAAATTGAAAACATTTAAGTAAACATTTAGCTAAAGATTTAAAACAGGCATATGTTAGTTATAGTATGATAAATTTGTGGAGTTTTTATTCTAAAGAAGGGTATAGATATGTTGGAGCTATTAGGAGATTTATACTTCATTTTCTGATGTGGGTTCTAGATGCAGAGCTAAAGTCCCTTTATAAGATTCTCCTGAGCTTTACACATGATTTTTAAGTTTTTCTGTAAACATATTTAAATGAGGCTTTTATTTGGAAAAAAGAGTATGCATATAAAATGTCTAATTATTCTTCCCTCTAAAAAACCTCTGCCATCAGTAAAACTCTGAATGGTTATTTTATTCACCTTTTCTCAAAAGTATCATATAGGTATCATATAGATATCATATAGGTAGTTTGATTTATTTCAAAACAAGTAATTTCCCCTTCATTGTCACAATGCTGTCAATCATTACACTTGCTTTGTATTGTATTTAAACAATAATTTGTACAAAATATTACAATAGCTATATGCAGAAAAATATAGATAGAAAGAGGCAAATAGTGAAGTTAGAAAAAAGAAAATTATGAAGGAAAAGTGGCATCTTAAAAATGTTCTCAAATATTTAATTTTTCTTTTAACATGTTCATACAGAGATTTTATACATATAAATCAATATTCCACTAAATATTGATGCAACTGAATCACTCTCATTATTTTGGGTTACATATTAGGAATAACTCTATCATATAATTGGTCTTCATTAATGTTGTTATAGCTAAATATGCACTTTTGTTTTTAAACTCGTTGCTCTACAAGAAATTGTGGATTCATTCTCAGATACAGAATTTTTGACTTGCTGTATTGTTTATCAGATATATAAGATTTAATTTTGTGTATTTCAAAATTGAATTAAATGTCAAGAGGTTACAAAAAAGGAGACCTGAGTGTTTGGAATTCATCTGTACAATTTATCCTCTCTGCAAATACTGCTGTTGGCATGTGACCCTTTCTACCTATAGTAACGGTGTATCTTCAGATTTGTAGCTGTTTCAGCTACAGGACAATAGTTGAAGAAATAATGAATACAGAATTCCTAATTTATTTACTTCCCAGTGATGGAAGTAGAAGGAATGACTGATGAGTACATGAAATATTTAAACAGACCTCTGTAAAGATTTGGGCCTCTTGAGACAACCTGATTACTTGTAGCTTTTGTATAAATCTATTCTTTGTTTCTGGGATATATTTTGAATTTAGTATCCCACAGAGATTCATGATGTCTAGCAAGTCACCCTATTCTCAGTAGTTTCTCATTCAGATGTTTTAATTGATTATTCTTTGATAGGCAGAATTGTAGGCACTACAGAAAAAGTGTGTTGAGGTTATCTATTGTACTGCTATCAAATAAGTCAAGTGGAAGGGCCTGAACTTCAGTAAGCTTCTTTTTTTTCCTTACTCATTTAATCAAATTTACCCCAAAACCTCATCTCAATCACACATGGTTTTAAGTCACTGCTTTTCAAATGCTCAGAATTCTGTTACTGATTCTTTAGTGGATGTCATCCCATCATATTAAATGGCCTTGTATCTTCCACCCATCTGCTGGGCACATCCCAATCCCATCTGTCTTTCAAAGTCCTTACTCCTCGAAAATCATTCCTGGAAGATGTTATCTTTCATCCATCTTTTATCCACTGAGTCAGTAGTGATGACAGCTACTATGCATTATCTAATGCTGCATAATAAATTATATGAAAACTTAATGACTTAAAACAACAAGCATTTATTATATCAGTTTGTGCGTATCAGAAACAGGCATAGATTGTAATTAACAGCTGCAGCAATCTCCTCTGAGTGCATGATTGTGAAAGATTTTTCTCCTAGGATCACTCAGTGCAGTTATTTGCAAAATTTACCTCTTCAGATAATGTTGGTCAAGGTTCCATCCATTTTTTACCATCTCAGTGTCTCCATAAAGCATCTTAAAGCCTGGAAGGTGGCTTCTTCACAGCAAGCTAGAGGGATACGGAGAGCTGGGAAGACAGAGAGAGCTGGGAAGATAGAATCAATGGTCTTACATTCTTCGTCATATTCCATCAATTTTCCTGTATCCTTTTTATTAGAATTAAAACACTAGGCACAACCAACAGTCAAGAGAAAGGGTATTTATAAGGACATGAATGTTAAGCAGTGGGAAAAATTCGAAGTCATTTGTGAGTGGCCTGCTGCAATGATGATGATGACAATAATGGAAAAATAATTACAATGATAATTGTATGATATTCTTCAATGGTAGTGCATATTTCTATCACTAATAGTCTGCCAGTACTGTGCCATATGCTTTATGTCTAAGCTTTATTTAAACCTTAAGCAATTTTATAAGATAGACACTATCACATATTCTTTTTAATTGATAGAATTGCTGAAAAATAGACTGCTATTTTTTCCAAATCCTGCTAAAACATCATCTAAAACTTATTTCTAATGGATTATTGCATGTATGAATAGGCAAAAAATACAAATTAAAAGCCGTATTTTCAATAATTAATTGCATTCCATGCCAATATATTTTCATTTTACACAACCCAATTGGGTTCCTTGAATGTACTCTAAACTTTTAGATAAAAAGAAGGTGTCATATCTTTATTTTACATTTTTGCATATTTTCATGGCAATATTTTGTTGTAATAGAACCATAAAGAAAAATAAATTCAATGTAACTCCACTAAAGCAGGTCCCTTTTACTGGACTAATGTAATTAGTGATGTCATAAGCATGACAAATTAACAACTAACAGTAGAATGCAGGTTTCAAAGAATGTAACACTGGTAAGTAGAGTAAGAGCATTTTTCAAAGTTTACATCCACCATTTGTCTCTTTGCATGCAAAGAGATGTATCCCTGTCATGTAAATTCCCCAGAGAGGAAGGAAAATATACAAAAATAGTATATAATAGTATACAAAAATATACAATAATAGTATACAAAGACCTGAGGTAAGTTCCCATTTTCATAAAGCTTTGGCCCAAGCATTAATTTTAGGAACTGGTAACAAGAAAACCTAAGATTCTCTCTCCCTCCCTCCCTTCCTCCCTTCTTCCCTCACTCCTTCTCTCCATCTCGCCCTTCCTCCCTCTCCCCTTTCTTTCCTCCCTTTCTTCCTCCCATTCTTCCTTTCTTCTAGATTGCCTACCTTTTCCCTGGCATCATGCTTCAGACCTAAAATATCCAATTTCCAACTACAAAGTGCTATTGTAATAGGGAAATTATTAAATAAATTTAAAATTACTAACATAAGAACTCAAGCCTAAAAGGAAAATGTTAGAGTTTCTACAGACAATTGCCAAGTTGAAGCAGCTTGAAATTTATAATTTCTCTTCTACTTATCCATTAACACATTTATAACCCACTGTAACCACAGAAAAACATAAAAATAATAAAACAAACATCAGTCATGTTTACCCAAAAAACAAATTCAAATGACCCAGGATCACTTCTGTATTCTGCATATTCATGTGTTGCCCCAATATTCATGGTATTAAAAGATACCTTTTTATTATAAAATGTAGTCATGTACAACAAGGGAATGTGAGGAAGGCACAGCTTGTATCTTATCTTTGCATCCCTTTGAAACTTGAAGGCCAAGAACTTTCAGGAATTTTGTCCTGGGAAACTTAGGGATATTTGGGGAATATTTGTTGGGTAATTGATTGACAGAGCTATTGTAAATATGTAGCACATATTCATCAATTGCCTACTTTGTGCTAGGATGAAGATCTGTGAATACAAAGACTTAAATGTTGCTCTGAGAATGATACTTTATTGGACCCAACAAGCAAGTGTTCTACTGTACAACGTGATAAACAACAGATAAGAAAGAGAGGGAGCTATGAGATTGCACAGGACGTACTCAGTGGTCTAACAGGTAGTATTTTTTTTTATTTAAGAAAAAATGGACACAGAAAAGAGAAACAAAAAGCAAAAGAGACAAACAAAAACAACAGCAAATCCAATACAATAACATTATAGGTTTACAAAATGAGATGGCTGGAATTTGACAGTAGTTGTAATATCACGTATTGTTACCTTCAAAGGGGTTGTTCAGATTAACAGATATAGACTTGTAAAATTGATCTAATCATATGAGTATTAACTGTTCTTTTTCAATAGCTCATGCATTTAGTAATATAGTTATTTTAACTACCTTATGTATACCTATTCATAAATTTATGTCTTTTTCCTTTTCCCTTCCTTCTTTCCTCCTTTCCCCCTAGAATACCTGTTGTTGTCTTTAAAATAACTGCCCATATCATCAGGCCTAATATAATCAAACAAAATAGTTCAGAAAAAAGCCAATAAAAAATAAAACAAGGGTCACAGAAAAGAGAAACAAAAAGCTAAAAGGACCAACAAACAACAACAACAAATTCGATACTGTAACATTATAGGTTTACAAAATGAGATGTTTGGAATTTGACAGTGGTTGTAACAGTGGTTGTACCTTCAAAGGGGTTGCTCAGATTGACAGACATAGACATGTAAAAGTGATCCAATAACATGAGTATCAACTGTTCTCTCTCAATAGTTAATGCATTTAGTAGTGCAGTCATTTTAACCATCTTATGTATATCCACATATAAATCTATGTCTTTTTCCTTTTCCCTTCCTTCTTTCCTCCTTTCCCCTTGTAATTACCTCTTCTTATCTTCAAAATAACTGCCCATACCATCAGGCCTAATATAATCAAACAAAATACTACAGAATAAAACCAATAAAAAATAGAACGATGGAAGCAATACATAGTAATACAACATTGTTTCTATAATGCACATATTATCTTCTAAGCAGTTGCCTATATCATCTGTTATAAAACAATCAAAAAAACCAAAATAGGTTAAAATCACTCAAAACAGAACAATGAAAGCAATACAGGGTTTCAAAACAAGGTGATCAAATATCAATAAAGGATATCCTAATATATTTTGTTATCCTTGGAATAGCTGTCTATGTCATCATATGTAATACTAAAATTAGGCAGGTCGAGATAGTATAAGATCAAACTAAACAACTCATTGAAGACAATAATGGACTCAAATCCTGATGATGGATTATTCAATTGTCTGCCCTGCTCAGTGATATCCCTCTGCTGCTGTTTCTGGAGCTGTGGACTTTTTTATCTCTCTCTAAAATGTTTTTCAGTATTCTTTGTAGGGTTGGCTTGGTTGTCATAAATTCCTTTAGTTGTTCTTTGTCATGGAAGTATCTCTTTTCTCCGTTGATTTAGAAAGATAGTTTTGCAGGGTGCATCAATCTGGGTTGGAAGTTGTTTTCTTTCAGGGCTTGAAATACTTCACTCCAAGTTTTTCTGGACCTGATGGTTTTTGTTGAGAAGTCTATCATGATTCTGATGGATTTTCCTTTGTAGGTGATCTGTTTTTTTTTCTCTAATAGCTTTTAATATTCTGTTTTTGCATTGAATTTCTGGAATCTTGATTATTATATGTCTGGGTGTAGGTATATTTTGGCTATGTTTAACTGGAGTTCTATATACTTCATTTATCTGAAAGTCACTTCCTGTTCCCATGCTTGGGAAGTTTTCTGAAATTATTTCTGTAAATAGGCTTTTAATTTGATTTGTATTGACCCCTGCTTTTTCACTCACACCTTTTATTCTTAAGTTATGTTTCTTTGCGTTGTCTTGCAGTCATTGTATTGTTACTTCCAGGTTCCTTGTTATTTTTAAGAGATCTTTCCTTTCATGATCCCAAGCTGCAAACCTGCCTTCAAGGTTTGAAAGTCTATCTTTAGGTTGCTTCAGGTGGTTTTGTCAACTTTCATTGGAGTTTTTGGTTTCCTGGTAATCTCTTTGAATCTGTTTCATGTATTCTAAATCTTTTTTTGTATTGTTCATTCCAGGTTTCCCTCGTTTTCCTATGCTCCATTTTTTTCATCTCTGTCTCCTTTAGAGTTGCTTAGCAGTTCTTTTATTATGTTTTTCATTTCTTCTTTTAGTTGAGTTAATATTTCTGTTCTAATTTCTTTTATAGCCTCTTGAAGTTGTTTCTTTACTTCAGTTGCCATCACCTCATAAACTTCAGGTGTGGGAGTCCGGATTTCTTCTCCATTTGCATCTCCTGGATTTGCTCTGCTTGAACTGGAGGGCAGAGACTGCTTTTTGCTTCTTTGTCTTGGCATATTCCTGGGTTCTTCTGGGCAAATGTGTACTGGGGACCCAGGCATTCCTTGCATTGGCCACAATTTCTTTGAAGTGGGGCTGGTTCTTCTAGCCAGTGTTGATTATGGATATCTGATAGTTGCCACTGGGGGCGCTGTTACAGCACTGTCCACTGCCTTTCCCCAGCCTGCCTTGGCTCCTCAATGGCTGGTGGGGTGCGTCCAGGGGCCGGCTGCTGCCTGCAAACCTGGGCTTGTGGGCCTGTCACCCGTGGACTCCCCACCATCACCCCTGGAGGGCACGTGGAGCCACAGTCTCCAGACCAAGCCGATCACCTGCAGGAACACTCTGAGGTGGCCCTCAGCATGCTCGCAGTGCCAGGGCTCAGCCTGAGCAACCTCTGCGGGTCTGTGCCCAGCTAGGAGTCCCCAGCCCAACTCCAAGATGTCTCCCTGCCAATCTCCCCCTCACACGGGAGGGTGAGGACCTCCTCACTCACAGTTCTCCAGGTCTGCTCCACCTGTCCACTACCACTCTCCTCTGATGCTGCCTCTCTGGGCAGAGGACTCCAGGGTCACCGCCACCGCAGCCACAGCTCTCCCGCCGTACATCCCCAGGTTCTAGCAACGCATTTCACAGAGTGGGTCCGGCTCCAGTCAGAGGCGCCACCAGCCACTGCTCTCCTTGTCTAAATGCCTCTTTCCACTCTTTCTGTGGGCTTTAATTCTCGCTTTAGATTCTTCCTGGGTCCAGAGGACCCACCTCCCTCCTTCTTGTCTTCCCCATGTTGCTATATTCCAGCATCTGGATGGGATCCTTCAGGGAGGCTGCTTATCCCGCTGTTTACCATTCCACCATCTTGTCCTGCCTTTCTAACAAGTAATATTGCTAGCCCTTTCTTGATGCCTTTTATTTTTCATGAGGCTAGCTATAAAAATTCCATAAGCCCCTCCTTTAAAAGAGCTGTTTTAGTAGAAAATGTTTGGCATTAATTTTTTCCTTTGAAAATACCCCCAATATTTATTAAAAACTGAATTTCACAACACCCTTTCAAATGATCTCTTTGTTTCCAGTCTTGTACATTTATCCTTTAGTCCATTCTCTAAAAGCAAACTAAATCACCTCTAAAAATATAAAGGAGGTTGTGGGAATATCACAAAAATGTTTAAAACTCTCTAATACTTATTAACTGCGGTTAGAACCTTTATCTTTACCAATGAGACCCTGTATTAACTAGGTCTTTATCTAGTTCTTTAACTTCAGCCTATCTTTTGCTCTTTTTCATTCTTATCTATTTTTTTGTCCTTTCAGCATACTAAACTCTTGTCCATATAAAAATTTTTGCTAGGAATAAAGAATAAATTTTCTTTATTCCTGTTTTTGTATGACTGATTACCATCATTGACCTATCAACCAAATGTTGCTTCATCATTCAGGTACCTCCTCCTGCTCCCCACTCATCACTCTTTGCTTCATTTGTTTCTTAAAAAACTAATTTAAGGCTAAAGACTCATCATCTTTTCAGCTTCCATGCTGTTAAGATTAAGCTGATGACATGGATATTGTCTTTTTTTTTTTATGATCATGTACTTGCTTCAGATTACTACTGGGACATAGAAAAAAGCTTAATATATGTTGAATGAATGAATAAGCAGTGATATAAAGTGTAATATAGCAAATTCTAATCATGCTAAAATTGTTTAATCAATCTATAATAATACTGCAAAGTTCAATGGATATTGACTTTGAGCAATTTTTGTAATCCTTTGTGAACCTCAATGTCCATATTTGTACAGCAGTAGTAATTATTGTACCTATATCATGGAACTGTTATGAGGATTAAGTTAATATATGTTGAACTCTTAAAACTATACACCCAATAGAAAAATATGTGACCTTTTTAATGAAGATCTTAGAATCTAAAAAATGCTACAATCATCAACAATATGTGAAGTCACTTATTACATGAAACTCCCTCCCTCTCTCTCGCTCTCTGTCAATTTGTGGTTTTTCAAATCGGCTGTGAGTGAAGTAAGATGCCATTTTATGCTTCAAACTAACATGGGTTAGTAATTTATGACCCATGATTCTGAATACTGTTTTGGGCCTGTGATATAATCTTGCAGCTGAAAGGTCATAGTGAATAGGTGCTAACGGGAAAGAGCTTATTTTAAAGGCTGAACCAAGTTAATCATAATTAATAAGTCAGCATTATCTGTATTATAATGGAATGTTATTATTGTTACTTAAGTAACAATGTCTTAACAGTAGTCATATTACTGAATTCCTGGCATTAATTGTGAGCTTCAACATTGGGTGTTTGCATTCACTTGTATTAGGCTCTGGCAATCGAACATGGCCGGGGATATTGCACTTGTTGCGTCATCTGGAATGTGACACAAGATAAATTTAAGGGCTGCACCTGCTATGAAATCTTTAGTCACCACTGACTGCTAATTTGGTTTCAGTTTCACAGCTGCACTTCTATTTGTGAATATGTAAATACTAAAATTTAACTAGGCAAAGGGCAAAGCTTATGTAAGTTGAGCCATGTTTGACTTTTTATTTCCTATGTGCATTTCTCTGGATCACAGTCTTCTAAACTAGAAAATAAGTGGGTATAACCTGATTCTTAGATTCTTTGAATTATGAGATTCTATGAATCTATTAAAAGATGGAAGGGAAAATGGGCCACACCACATCTGATGGATTAGGGACTGTAATATTGTATAAATACCCAAGCCAGCAATAATACTCAATAGACACATGGAAAAATGAATAAGTAATCTGAGCAAATATGTCTAGAATTCATACATTCTAAAATTAATTAGAAGAAAACAGTTCCCAAATTAGCAAAATTTATATAAAACTTTAACAAAATTCTAGCATAAAAATTGATGGTTTCATTGATTTCTGATTGAAGTATACTAGATACTTTTTGAGTATAAATACCAAAATCTTTCAGAACACTTTGAATTTTAGGTAAAAGAAAGTCAGCTCCAGTTGGCATAAGAAAAACCAATATCAGTTCTGAGTGGGTTTGGAATATTCATTCACTTATTCTCCACTCAGAAATTTATTTAACAACTATTTACCAGGTACCAACACTGTATCAGGCTCTGTCCTGGGTGCTGAAATACAGCAACAAGCAAATTGATCTTTCTTGGAGAATCTTTCTTGCTAGTGGATAAGGAAAGAAAACAAACAGTCAAAATTCCAAAGTGTGGGGTGGTAATCAATGCTATAACATTAGAGAAGTTAGTGAGATACAGAGTGCTGTCTGTTTTAGATGGAAATTTTAATACTCTGAAAAGGGGGTATTTTAGTCCTGTGAAGGAGTGAACCATGGAGCTACAGAAATGGGAGTGTCTCAGAGAGTGGACAATATGAGAGAGGCTCTGAGTGGGGATAGTATAATTTGGATGGAGCAAGTGATAGAATGAGTTCGGAGAGGTGTTGGGCCAAGATTTTGTAGGTAAATATTACAGGTAATTTTTAAGAACTCTGAATGTAATTCTTAGTGATTTGGTGCACCTTGGGGCAGGGACAGTTGTAGCTTAAGGTTTTAGACTGAAAGTGTAATAAAAGTGGTTTACAAAATGAAAATGTACATGCTTGAAAGAGGAAAGACAAAATTTGGGAGAGAAAATATAGCTACTAAACTTCAAAATTTTATTTCACTGAGAGTTGTTCTTTCTGAGCATTTGGAATTACTCTAACCACATGCGATATGAAAAAATATGCCAATCACAGTCAAGTATAATGGAGCCAGAAAAAATACTGAGATGAGATATAAAAAAATGGATTAAAATAGATATAGACCTAACCTGGCATTTTCTATTTGTTTTAATTTAACTAGTTTTCTGGAATCTTCTGATGCTTACCATAGATTAGTCATTCTGGAGTTTATAAAGCAATTTTCCAATAAACTGCCTAAATTTTGTAATGAGCACAAAAGGTAAGTACAGCAAGGACATAAGGTTATAAATTATGTGCATTTACTCTTTATTCTTTTGCTACAGTTTTTTGTACAAAGGCTACAGAAGGTTATAAAATTGTTTCCTTTTATTATAGCTCAGTGGGTTTTTTTATACTTAAGGAAACTGAGACCCAGAAAGAAAAATAATTAGCCTAATGTAGTACTCCTTAGCAAAAAAGTGGTGATGAGATTTCAGACTCTTGATTCTCAGTCCAATTCTCCTTTCACAGGTGCCTTACCTAAGTTAAAAAGAAAAGAAAAGATTCATCCAACATCATAACTACCTTAACAGTAAATTACCCACTTTAATCACAAAAATTCTGTGATCATTTTGACATTTTACCTCTGTTATATCAAGCACTCATGTAGTTCCAAATGCTAATTGAATAGACTGTACATTGAAGAAAATCAGAATTAAATGTTTAGTAACTTCTTATGGTCTATGCCAATTAGCTAATTTAGCAATGAACATACTCTCAAAAGACTGGTTAATTAATACTTTGTAAAAAATCTCTAGTTATTATTACTTAATACTTGTCATAGTTTTAGGATTTACTCTAAAGTTTTCAACTGTCTTTGGACTCTAATACAGTTTTTTAGACTTAAATTGGTATTTTGCTATGTTTATTTTTCTTTTACCACCAGATTTTTAAGTGACTTAAAAGGAATTTCTCTTCATTATTCTTCCTAAGCATTTGGAATTACTGTGATAATATCTGCACTGACTAAAAAAAGTTCTATTTGCAGTTAGATGAATATTGCTACTTCACAAAATAAACTGTAGAATTCTTGGTTTTAGTGCATGTCTTTTTCATGAGTGTTTGTCATACTTGGAAACTTGGATGGACCCATCAGCTTCGGTGACTGAGGTTGTTATTCTTAACACAGAGTTAGCATGTTGTAAACATGAAATTTTATACAATAATGGGTTGAAATTGGAACCAAGTGATGGTAGAAGCTTACTGGTTGGTTTGAGTTAATACATTGCCCTAAGCAGGATGCAGAAATACCAATCCCAAGAATCTCACAAAATAGGAAGAAGGAAAGTATATGTGAAAAATAAACATCTTCTGCCATAAACCCAAACCTACAAAGCAAAAAGCATACCATCAAAGGAGACACTGATTGGATTGGCAAATTTACAATCTGCCTGAGTATTAAATATCAGTCTCAGCTCCTGACCCAGTCCAACTTTGTGGCAAACTTTACAGCTTGACATTTCAAGATCCTTGCTTGCTATGATTTATTCTTCTTCAATTAGAGACTTGTGAGCAATGAAGGACCTCGATAGAGAATGTAGTTCATATCTCAGGTTCCTGGCAGAAATACTTCTGAGAAAACCTAAATAGAAAACACATCCAACATGTTCCTCCACTTCCTTCAGGAATTAGACTCTTTCTTGAAACACTCATAGAATGGAGTATAAAGGTCATTTCCTATAAAATTTCTATTTGAGTCTACTTCATCATCACCATCATCATCATCATCATCATCATCATTTGGTTGTTGGTAGAAATTAAAAACAGTTGTTTACTGTGCTCCTTGTAACATATCAAAGATTTAAGAGTCATGCATAGATTTAGTCTAATATGTCATTACAGATACGTTTATTTTCTATTACAACAGTAACAAATTAGCACACATTTACTAGCTCAAAGCGCAATTTCATTATCACACAGTTTGGTTCCATTAAAAATGTGGCATGGGTTTCACTAGACTGAAATTGTGGTATCATGGGACTGCATTTCTTCTTGGAGTCACCGAGACCGACTATGTTTCCTTGTTTTCTCCTTCTAAAGGCTGCTCACATTCCCTGGCTTGCAACACCCCATTCCCTTATCCAAGTCATCCATGGAAGATTTCATCTTTCTTCTATCACAGCACAGATGCATGGGCTCTCCTAATGAATGCCTTTCTCTATTTAAGAATCCTCATGAATATATTAGGATTATCTGGTAAATCCAGAATCATCTCCCTATTTTAAGGTCAGCAGATTAGCAATCTTAATTCCATGTGCAATTTTAATTCCTGTTAGCCACGTAACATAATACGTTCACAGGTTCTAAGGTTTAGGATGTGCACACTTTTTTCTTGGCAAGGACACTATTCTGCCAACAACAAATGACTGAGAAAGTTTGATCAACACACACTGCCAGCAGTTTAAGAAAAAAAGTAAAAAATTTCTCCCATGGTTTTGTTGCATTAGTTTCAGAATGTCTGGAGCTCCTCCTTCTTTTTCTTTATTTTAAAGAGAAAACACACATGCACACACACAAAACAAAAAAGAGTTCAGACAACAACTACAAAAACAACAAAAAACCCAAAGCAGTAACAATATAGGCTTTTAAAACAAGATGATAGGAATTTAACAATGGTTGTAATATTGTATATCGTTATCCTCAAAAGAGTTGCTTAGATTACCAAGCATGGACATGCAAAATTGATCTAATCATATGAGTATTAACTGTTCTTTTACAAGAACTAATAGAATTAGTAGTATAATCCTCTTCTGTGCACATAAACAAATTTTATGTATGTTTTAATGTATATATAAACAAATTTATATCTTTTTCCTTTCCTCTTACTTTTCTCCTTTTTCCTATCCTAGTTATTTTCCCCCTTTGGGCCATTTCTTACCCTGTCACAGTATCTATTGTAGATTTTGGATCTCATTTACTCTTTAAGTTTTTTTCACTAAGGAGACAATATGGTATTTACATATGTGAGTCTGATTTATTTCATTTATGAGCACAGTCTCAAGTCTCATCCATTTACCTATAAAAGCCTAGATGCAATCCTTCTTTATAGCTGAGTAGTACTCCACTGTATAAAAATACCAAATTTTTTTATTCATTCCTAGGTTGATGGGCATTTGGGTTGTTTCTAAGATTTGCCTATTACGAATTATGCTGCTATAAACATGTGTGCACATATATCACTGTGGTATGATGCTTTCAAATCTGAAAAAATGTCCAGAAGTGGGATATCTGGGTCCAACAAAACCACTAATCCTAGATTTTTGGGAATCTTCACACTGATTTCCACAGTGGTTGCACCAGCCTACACTCCCACCAACAGTGGAGAAGAGTTCCTTTTTCCCCACAGCTGCTAAAGCATTTGTTATTGTTTGATTTGTTGATCTTGGCCATTCTTTCTGAAGTGAGATGGAATCTCAGAATTGTTTTAACTTTCATTTCTCTAATAACCAGTGATGCTGAACATTTTTTCATATATTTATTTGCCGTTTGTTTTTCTTCCCCTGAGAAGCACGTATCCACCTCAGATGCCCATTTATGAGCTCCTCCTTCTCTCTTTACTTTCTGACTGCCATGGGGTGAATTTTTTCTTCTGTCACATTCCTCTGTCATTCTGTTCCTGCCTTGGAGCCAATATGACTGACACCAGCAGCTGAAATAAACCTCTCTTCCTTTAAATGGTGGGTGTCAGATATTTTATCCCGTGGTTGAAGAAAATGACCAATAAGCCACTTAAGAATTGATGGGGTTGGGATTTGAGATCAAGTATAAAAAGCAGGAAGAGTACTGATGTGATGTTTGTGAGGGATTCCCATTCAGGTCACCACTTCAGAACTTTCTGATGAGCAAGGTGTGACCAGGTATTAAGAGAATCAACCCAATTTTTTTTCTCCAAGATAAAAGAACCCAAAGTGACAAACAAATTTGATATTCAAAATCATTATCTTTTGTGACCCTTATACTTTTCTGTTATCCTAGAAAAGATGTGGAGGGTCTCAAGTAAAGAAAATCTCTACCAAAAATCTTCTCCTAAAATTTTTCTCTTCTCAGGAAAACAAAATTTATTTTTTCAAAATGCGTTATTTTTCTATGTACTTTGAAGAGAATTAATATTCCTATAAAACATTGAGTTTTTTATGTCTCCAAGGGTGGCTGGCATTGGGCGAGTTTCCTCTGGCTGTGTTTGTCCTTTCCTGCCCTCAAGAAATAAGATACTTAAACATTGCCCTCAGGGTTTCTCTTCATATTCCTCTGCCAAATGTATTAGTCTGTATGTCAGAGATGCTGGCTGCTATGGAATATTGACATAGTGAAGGAAATGGTTTTTAAGAAGTCTATTTACACAGGTAGGAAGATTCTTTTCTAAGAGAAAGATAGTTGCCAATACAGTATTTGAAGAGCTAACTCTCAGGCACCATTTTTTATATTCCAAATTATTGTACAAAGATGAAATCTCCTATGTGTGAACCCTTTTTGTTCTATTATTCCCATTCATTCAGCTTCTAATGAGCTATGTGAATTACACTTAACATATCAAAACACAAATACTTTAACATTAGACCTTACAGGGAAATATCATGAGGCAAAAAGTACTGTATTAAGTTTTACTGAAGTTATAATAATTAGTACATTCTAGGTCATGATGAAATAATAACGAAAACATTTCATTAACTTAAACCTCTGCAGTACTATTTCTTGGTTTTGCTAAGCTTGCCAGGCACCCAGGTAATATTCTCAGACAACTCTCCTCTAGCACTGATGTGTTGACCCATGAACCTTCAAATCATAGCTCCTTCTCCACAGACTTCAGCTAACAAGTGTTTTAGCCACAAGTGACTTGCATTGCTTCTTGTCACAGCTCCTTAACCAAAGAAGTTGGATAACATTGCAAATGTTAGAAAGCTCATTCTTTCTGGTGATCTGAGGAGGGAAGAAAAATAACATATCCACATGAGTACTAGATGTCTCTATTTCATCCATGAAAGGCCAGAAAGAATTCATTTATCTATGGCTTGGCAATATCTTTACATTTTATCTTTTTGAGGGTGAATTTGTGTTGAGGGCAAATTTTCAGTAAGCCTGTTGAATCTAATATTTTGCCTAAAATATTGTACCCTAATCTCATGTGTTTGGCAGAAGTGTATCTCAATGTAATTTATAGCCCATAAAGTATGTTTTTCATTTAGTAAAGTGTCTATTCAGTTTCCACTTAATTTACAAAAATAAAACTGTCAGTGACACAGAGATAGTGATTTCTCCAAATTCATGATGCTAGCAGGAGCAGTCCATGTAAGCAAACAAGCATAATGTTTCGCAGATATTATCTTTCAAAATACAACAATGCCTTTGAACCTTGCAGATAGTGCTTGTGTTAAAATTCAAACTCATGTATCTATGTTATGAAAATAATTTACATAACTTTTTAATGAAATTTATTTTATATTTAGACTTAAAATTACTTATATAACTGGCATGTGGTGATGCCCGCCTGTAATCCCAGCCTCCCAGGTACTTGAGAGGTTGAGGCAGGAGGATTACAGGATTGAGGACATCCCAAACAACTTGGGAAGACTCTGTGTTAAAATATCTCAGAACAAAAATTTAAAAAGAGCTGGAAATGTATCTCAAGTATTCCTGGGTTCAATATCCAGTAATGCCATAATTATATATTAAAGGCAAACCTAAAATCCTAGAAAGAGGACTTCAAACATCATCATTAGATTATTTGATAATTCAAGTACATTTTTGCTAATATTAAACTCATGTATTTCACCCAAGAAGGTTAAATGAAGTGATTTCTTTTGTTCTGCACTCAGGAACAATTTCTATTCACTCTACATGAATACTATTCTAAATCTTCATTTATGAAGTAGAGATCACTGACACAGTCTTCCTCAGGACCACAAGTCATTTGTGCCCTCTGTTTTATTCTTTTCTCCTCAAGGATGTAACCCCCCTCAACTTTTAAAATTATCATGTTAAAAAATATTTCCTTGAGACCACCTACTGACCTACAATTGGTTTGTAGTACTGTGGACTTAATGTCTATGCCTTTACCTTCATGATGAAGATTGGGCTGGTGGGAGCAGTTTCCTGGTGTTCAAGAAGAAGGGCTATCCCTATGAACTGTGTGCTACCTTCTTGACTTAGCTGTGCCCAGAGCAACACGTCATTGTCACATCCCCTTGAGATGGTCTTCCCCAAGATCACCTTGTGTGTGTGGGGGTGCTGGCTTGTCCTGTTACTTCTCTTCCTCTTGTTACCCTAATTGTTGCTTCTTTTGTTTATATTATTTCATGTATTTCCTACCATCAGGCGGATGTTGAAGTTTAGAGAAACACTATCTGAATTCCACCTCTTGATTTAATCTTTTCTAACTGATTTAAACAGCTATAATAATTACATTATATCTATTAGGATATTACCATAGAAGGCTTGTTTCTAGTACTGTGCATGGCTTGTAAACATTTTCAATCGTCCTCAGCATAAAAAAAGACTTATCGTAACAAAATACTTATTTGTCTCCTTAAGTGCTTCTCTGTAATTTAGTTTAATGATGCTACACTTTCTTGTGGTCTCTCTAGACCTCAAGGGTCATTTATATTGATTTAGCCATTTGGTTTGTCTCAGTAACAAACAATCGCATAAAACACAGAATGGGAAAAAGCAGCTTTCGTGAAGTGGGAAATCACATTTATCAGCATGATAGAACTTTCGCTTCTAGGTGACATCTAAGAAACTGTTCTAGTTCCTTAAATATAAATCCTGGCCAACACATTAAAGAAAGACAAATTTAACTTTCATGATTTCTCACTTTACATCTTAAACAATCTATTGATAATGAAGTCGGTGGAATAATTTTGTCCTTGCAATACAGGTTCGTTGAGTGGTATGATACTTTTGGTTAATACATATGATAGTAGAAAAAAATGAATTAGGGTAAAATAAAGCAAATAAATTTATGAAAGGGCATGAAAGATTAAATGACAGAAGTCATTCCCTGTTTATTTTCCATGATTTCTGGCATAAAAAATCTTGAAAAAACCTTTCGTGTATATTTTGACATGAGTTAAACACTGCAATTGTTTTAGTTCCTAATGTTGATTATGATATTTACTAAAATTACTACATTTTTTTCATGTATACCATCCTTAGCTTAATTAACTAATTTAAATCCAGAAAAACTGGAATATGAAGTCACAAAGAGGCTTTCATTTAATGTGCTCAAGCACTTCATAGCAACTTATTATCCACGCTAGGTTTTTCATTATATTTTAAGGGGACAAAATATTAAAGCATTCATTCGGATCCAGGTATCTAGTTGAAAAATGAATCCAACTATCATGAATAATCCCCCTAGGACTCTTGCACTTCAAAGAGAGGATAGGGTCAGACAACAATATCCTGTGAAAATTTATAGCACATCATGTATACATATAATACATGAAAATGGCTGTGTGCACAACATAAAACAATAATCTCATGCTTTTTGCAAATGGCTGAAAAAACCATGTGAAGTCATTTCAAATCATTAGGACAATTACCTGTGATTTGAATCAAGAACACTGAATTCAACAATCATTTGTGTTGTGTCTTCTGTGTACCAAGTAGCAGTACCAGGAGCACTGAAGTGAATAAAATGTGATTCCTTCAATTAGGCAAACTAGAGTCTGTTGCGAGAGACAGCAGGGCAATGAGCACTTCATAATAGAACTGCCAGGATTCACCTTCAGTGTACCAGTGTCCTGTGTGTCCCAACAAAGCAACCAGCTTGTACTTCTGCATCACTTTTTAAGAAAAATACGTGCTGAAGATTCTGGACATCTTCCCCAAAATGACTTTGCAAGAGATTTAGCCCATTAACAGCAAACTGTATACACGCATAAGCAATGTACCATACAATAAATACAGTTTGTTTTGTGTGTATATTCTGTAAAGTTGATTTTTAAAAATCACTAGTCCTATTGCTGGAAGTAACTTGATCTAAAAAAAGGAAATTAAAAGTAGGTAAGTAGATCTGGGTCTTTAAAAAAATCCTCTAATAATGGTTTTCTGGGCAATGCTGAGACTATTTTTTTAATTCTATAATTTACATTTTTTTGGTACATGTTTGTAATACATTATGATTACATTCCTCACTGGAAGTTGGTACATATACATGACATTTCTTAATTATTCTTTAACCCCCTCTCCTCTACTCCTCTCTCTCCCACTCCCTGAATCTCTCGGATCCCTTCTTATAGGTGGAATACATTTATAAATGTTTGTAGTGTACAATGATCACATTGCACATTTTTCACAGGACTCATTGCATGTACACAGCACTTCGCCCTCCCTCCTTTTAATCTTCTTCCCCTCTTCTCCCTCTTTCCTCCCTCCATCTTATGATTTTCTCCCCATGTGCCAAAAATTCATCTCTCTATTTCCTACTGTCTGTTCTTTGTTTTGCACGTTTTATATTAGGGTACTCATATTTTTAAAAATCATGCAATATTTAAGTTTTGTGTGTCAGATTTAGTTCACTTAATATTATTGTTTTAAGGTACATTTGTTTTCCACAAATGACTCAGGTTTGTACTTTATGGCAGAGTTCTACTCTACTATGTGTAAATATCACATTTTCTTTATCCATTCATTGCTGATGGACCTTTAGGCTGCTTCCAATATCTAGCTATTAAGAATTATGCTGCTCTAACATGGGTATACATGTATTACTTAATATGATGAATGTAATTCTTTTGAGGAGATACCTAGAAGGGGATTAGCCAGGTCAAGTGGAATTTCTGTTTTAGTTTTCGCAGAATCTCTATACTAATTTCCATAGTGGTTGTACCAGTTTATGCACCTACCAAAAATGAAGAAGCATTCCTTTTTCCCCTCACAGCCTCTACAATATTATTTGTTATCTAATTTTTTGAATGTAGTCATTCTTTCTGGAGTAAGATGGAATATTAGTGTTGTTTTAATTTGCATTTGTTGAATAATCAGTGTTGTTGAACATTCTTTCATGCATTTATTGGCCTTTTGTAATTCTTCATCTGAGAAATGCTTATCCATTTCAGGTGCCCATTTTATGTTTGAGTCTTCAAACGTGGAATTTTTCATTTCTTAGTTCTTTATACTGTATATTCTAAATATTAGTCCTTTGATGAGCGGTTGGCAAAAACATTTTTCCATTCAGTAGGTTGTCTCTGCATGTAGTCGGTGGTTTCTTCTGCTACGTGGAAGCTTTTTGATTTAACCTGATTTCATTTGTTGATTCTTATTACTATTTCTCACAAAACAAGGCTTCTGTTCAGAAACCTATGTCTTCCAGAGTTTTACCTGCTTTATCTTCCAGCATGTTAAGTGCTTCTGTTTTAACTTTCAGATCTTTGTTCCATTTTGATTTTAGTGTAGTTATGGTGAGAGACGGGTATAGATTGAATCTTCAGCATGTGGGAATCCTGTTTTCCCAGCACCGTATCAGTCCTCCAGCAAAGTATTTGTCCAGTTTTCATGGATAAGCTAACTGAATGTATCTGGAGTTTTCTGTATCCTCTAGCTTGTTGCACTGATCCACATTTTTTTAGGGGGGGGGGGCAAAATGCCATGATATTTTTTGCTGTAGCTCTGTTTTGTAACTTGAAGTCTGGGGTTTCGATGCCTCCTTTCCCTTGTTGCTCAGAATTTATTTTGCTCCACTAAATCTCTTGTGGGTCCCTAATATTTTAGTGTTGTTTTCTCTAGTGCTGTGTAGAATACTATTGGTATTTTGATTGGAATTGTGTTAAATCTGTATGACAGCTTTGGAAGTATCACCACAAAGTCTATATGGGTTCTGCCTATCCAGGAAGAGGGGATATCTTTCTGCTTCTAAGATATTATCTCTGATCTCCTTTTTCAGACTACTTTATTTTTCACTGTAGAGATATTTCACTTCTTTCGTTATATTCTTATGTATTTGATTTTACTTTTGGTACCTTGAAAGGTACTATTTTCCTAATTTCTCTCTCAGTGAGCTTATTATTGGTGTACAGGAATGCAACTGATTTTTGAATGCTGACTTTGTATCCTGCTACTTTACTGAATTCGATTATTAGTTCTAGGAGTCTTTCAGTGGAGTTTTTAGGGGTTTATGCATAGAGGATCATGTTCATTATTTATATCAAAAATTTGAGATTCTATATCCAGCAACAATATCCTCTGGGAGTAAAAGTTAAACTAAAATATTCTAAGATAAAGAAAACTAGGAATATTTTGCAGCTTCTTCTACTAACGCTTTACAAAATTGCTAAAGAAACTTCTCTAAATGACACATACTGTAAATGATAACGGAATACTTGGAACTTCACAAAGTAAAGGAGAAAATTAAGATGTGTAAAATAGTGAAGAGAGTATTTATTAAATAATATATAATTGTCAGAGCCAAGACTTTAACACCATCTGATGTGTTGCTCAATAGATGTAGCGAAGATACTTAAGAAACTATGTTTTTAAAAGTAGAGACAGTAAAAGAACCTAAATAAAGTTTCCCACACTTTACTAAAAATGAAGATATTGATGCTAGCTAGTAAACTATGATAGATTTTTTATATATATGCATATATGTATTATGTGCATATATGTTACAATTATTGGAGGAATCGCCAAAGAAACAACACAAAACAACACAGTTAAAAATCTAATTAATGAAAAAGACTCCTAAAATATTTATTAAGAAATAAAGAAGGCAAGAAAGCATATTAGCAATGGAGCAAATAAACAAAGCCAATAGTAAAATGCAAGATATAAGCCTTAATGTGTCAAAATTGCCTCATTTAATTTAAATACTCTGATTGAATGGTAAACATCAGATCAAAGAAAATGTAGAGGGAAAGAGAAATATTGCATAATGATAAAAGGGTCAATCCACCAGAAGATCGGAGGGTCCTCTATCTATAGGAAATAACAATGCAACCTGTCAAGCAAAATCATGAGTGAAGAAAACTTCATCATAGAAAATACTAGTAAAATTCTGTACTATGCCCCAAACAATCGAGAATGTTGATAGTACAGATGGCATTTCATTTAGAAGTTAGGAGGCATGAACGCTTTGGGTTAGAATCACATGGGTGTTTTTCAAGAGCTAAAATCAATCCAGAGCCGCACAGCAGTGGAAGAGCTAGGAGTGCACCTGTGGGGTCCATAATCCATAGGGATTGGGCTGGGCCGATTTGGGTTCCAGGTGAAACTCAGGATATTCTGGTTATAATCAAAGAGACCAAAGAGTACAAGGAAAAAGCAGGTGGGCAGAGAAAGGCAGAAGGAGAAAGGAAGCTTTATATGAGGGAATTCAGGGACTCGTTCTATTCTGCCATCTTCGGATGACACATTTAGCATCTGAAAACAGGATGCTCCAAAGATCAGCATTCTGTATCATGAAAACATAAATTAAGGTCAGGTAAACTTTTGTAATGTTTTATTCCAAAAACCTACTTCTACCAAGTTGTCACAATACCTATCTATAGTTTGCCTACACAAAGGAGCACACCCACACATGGGTTTTGTACCGTTTAAAATACCGCTTAGTGATAACATAAGAATTGATATTAAATGTGCAAGAATTTTTCCTGGTTCATATGGAGCTACGAGGCCAATTCTGTACCACAAGTGAGGATGTGCTATTCTACACTCACCTAGTCTTTTCCACAAGTCAGCTCCATCCTACTTCCGGCAGGTTCAAAGCTGCATGATGTAAGGCATTTTACTTAGCTAGGAACGCTATAGCAAAATACTGAGCCCTGCACGATTTAAAGAGCAGAAATTTATTTTCTCACAGTTCTAATGACTAAAAGTTCAAAATTAATTTGTCATAAAATTTGGTTTGTAGCCAAGCCTCTCTTCCTGACTTGCAAACAAACTCCTTCTTTCTGTGTCCTCGTGTAACTGCTTGTTTGTGCCTGTGGGGCTGGAGGAGATTAAGGCCCCATATTTATGCCCTTATTTAATCTTTACTATGTTTCTAAAGGTCATATCTCCAATATGGTCCCTTTAGGAGAATTAAACTTGAGTTTGGGGGAAACACAATTCAATCCATAACAGCAGCATCACATTTTTTTTCTGTTTTTTGTTGAACTCTCAGTATCTTGCATAGAACCTGTCACTGAAATAGCACCAAATAGTTGTTGGAAAAGCTACAGGTACAGTCTTTGAAACTGGTATCAACCAATCTTTAGAGTGAAATATGGTTCCATAGAAGGCAGGGCAGTGATTTGAGAAAATCAGTTTAACAATGATTTTTAAGATATTAATCATGTGATAGCTGATTAATATTTTCTCCCCCATGATCTCAGAAATCATAAACCATTTAGGGAGTTGAATTTAAACCTAGGGGATAGAAACTTATATCTAAATTTGATGGAAACTTTATAGCTGACTGTAGTAGATATTCAAATCGGAATTTTATTGTTGACTATTATTATAGTCAATGTTTCACTTCTGCTGAAGCTGTCAGATTTAATGAGAGATGGCCTGATAGCAATATAAAACATGAGAAGGGAGAAAAACATCTACACATGGAAACATGATGACAGAGAAATGCAAAAACAAGTTACACATGATGGGTATTTTTTTAAAAATTGCAGATATGTAACTAGATGAGCCAAACGAAGAGGCAAACACACACACACACACACACACACACACAGACAAACACCAAAATTGGACGGAAGAAATGAAAATAAAATGGGCTTCTATTTATGTATCAAAAGCATCATGTACGCAAATGATGTATCTGAGACTTACATTTTAGAGATTAAACCTCTAAATTTTATAGTAAAACATTCATTTTCCACACACATGCACCCCATTCTGAACTATGCCACATTTCTTATGTGAAATTTCACATCAAAAACAAGAGAGTTTTTGGAAATGCAGCAATGTCATAGGACTATAGGGTAATTTCAGAGAGTTTAACAGTTTATGGTGATCAAATTGTTGCTTCTCTGAATTGAATTTATGAATTCATCACTCTATGAGAAAGAAAAATTGTTTAGCGAATCGAGTTGTTCATATGTTTTTCCAATAAAAATAAGAAAATCTGTATACAAAGATAAATTATTGAACTCCACTTTTTTTTTGACAAATTACATCACTGCCTTGTCAAATTTATCTCACATGATTTTACAGAGGTGGTGAAAAAGCTGGGAAACACAACCACCTCCCTTACAGACCACAGGGAAAGTTTCTGGATCATACAGTAGATCATGTCGGGTAGACATAAATATTGTGCATACCAATTTTATACAAAATGTGACAGATTATTTTAATAAAATAAACAACACTAGTACTTTACTACTAGAATGCAGAAATTTATAAACTTTTAGCTACCTATGTAAAGTTTTACACGTGCTTTTTTTTCTGCTTTTGAAGCCCACAAACAGGCTTTATGTTTAGTCTGCTGATACAAAGTTAAATAATTTACCTTTGCATTCCTTCATCGTGGGCTGTAATCACCTCCAAAAAAGGAAAAATCTTAATATTGTCACTGTTCAATCTCTCAAATTTTATTTGATTAAAATGAATGCTCAGTGTTGGTTAAAATGAATTATAGTTTATTTTCTGCACTCATACAATTATTAGAGACTGTATTCAAATGACCTTGTAGGTTTATATATATGATTTGTACAACAATACAAATTTGCACACCATTAACCGTTGTATGGCAAACTCTGTTCAGTCTTCAACAATTTGAATGTTATTATGGTTTACTTTTCAACTGAATCAATTGGCTTTTCAGTATGAACATTCTGGAATGGGTACTAGTAATTTAAAGTCTCAGAGCTACATTTGTGACTCATGAACTCATGAACTACAGCACCAAATGTCAGTAGTGCCAGGCAATACTTTTCAGTAAGATTTATAAGTGATGATTTATAAAACACTTTTATGAATGAGTTATATAGAAAAATGTGCCAAAGTGAATAATCATGATGCTGAGATTTTATTTACAAGGTGTTTCTGGTTTTTTTGCTTCACGGATACTACATGCTCACACAGCAGAACAGCTTACTTTTTGACTAACGTGTCACTGGAGGCTGCTTTAACAATGTACCATTGTCTAGCTTATAAACAATAGAAACTTATTCTTTTCCCTTCTGAATGCTGGTGATCAGAGACTGGCCTGCCAGTATAACTGAGTTCAGGTGATGGTCTTCTTCTAAGATACGGACATAGAAGTTGTGACTCTCTTATACTCTCATGCAGCAGTAAGTAAAAAGAGTTCTTCGGGTTCCCTTATGAAAGCACTAATTTCACTTTCCTGGGCTCCATCTTCATAATGTAATTATCGACCAACGCCTCCACTTCTTCTGTCCATAACATTGGAGGTTGGGATTTCAACATATGAATTTGGGAGACCATAAATACTCTGTGTAATGCAACAGTCAATAGGTCCTTTTTCTAGGACTTTGTTTTGACTACTTCAGTTGTGTAATTGATCAGACCTCTTCAGCTTTAAACTAACTGGTTGAATCTTAATATTTAACTCTAGGCACATTGCCACAATTCTGCATTAAACAAGACTCCCATTCTTGATAATACACTTGTAGCTTTTATGGAAGTACACTTAAAATTTTGAAAAATATGTATGCATTCAGTCTTCAGAAGTGTCCAAATTCCAGCTAGGTGTGGCAGGGTGTGCTTATAATCTCAGCACTCTGGGAGGCTGAGGCAGAAAGGCCACAAGTTCAAGTTTAATGTGGACAATTTAGTGACTTAGTGAGATCCTTCATAAAAGAAAAACAAGCCAGGAGTTTGGCTCAGCAGCTTACGTGCCTGTCAGGCAGGTGAGAGGTTGTGAGTTCAATCCCCAGTGCCACAAAAAAAAAAAAAAAAAAAAAAAAAAAAAAAAAAAAAAAAAAAAAAAAAAAAAAAAAAAAAAAAAAAAAAAAAAAAAAAAAAAAAAAAAAAAAAAAAAAAAAAAAAAAAAAAAAAAAAAAAAAAAAAAAAAAAAAAAAAAAAAAAAAAAAAAAAAAAAAAAAAA
>RJWM01016257.1:0-45855 GCA_004363535.1 Dasyprocta punctata | reverse complement strand
TTGAGGGACTTGGGGAGTTTTTCCCTCTGATAGTTGGCACACCACTGATTCAATAGCATTCATTCTTCTCTTGGCTTCAGAATTTTATTTAAAAAATTGGCCTTTCCCACCAGTCAGTGGGAGTACCCACACTTCAAAAGCAAGTCCCTCTAAAAGGGGTGCTTTTAGCTACAATAAAGAAGACAATGTACCCGCTTCACCAAGGGACCAAGGGTCAAAAACATCGTTAGTCCACAAGAGAAAACAGGTAACAAGAGGAGGAACCAAAAACGGAGCCTGGGTATGTCAGACTCTAAGGTGGATTTCACTGGGCCTTCTTCCTTTCACTATCTTCCCTTCTGTGTTCCCCCAAGAGGAGCATCAGGGTGACGGGCTTTGGGATCCCCAGGGGGATTAGTGGGGCACACTTGTAGATAGGTCTGGGTGGGCCATGGAGACACAGCCTTGGATGTCCTCAGCCCTTCCTCTCTGGCACTGTTCCCCTATTCTACTTCCTGGCCACCACGAACTAAGCAGCATTGCTCTACCATGCCCTCTGCCATGATGTTCCTGCCTTGGAGCCAGCTGACCATAGACTGAATTCCCCGAAACCATGAGCTAAATTAAAACCCTCCTCCTTTAATTTATGGGTGCCTAGTATTCTGTCTCTTCACTGAGAAAGCTGACTAATACCCGCTCCCAGGAGCCTCCCCTCAGGAACACTTCCTTGCTCGGGCTGTTCTCACGATGCCCTCCTCCCCACAGCCCACTACTGAAAACATTCCGAGCAGCAGGAGTCCTCCTGAAACCTCAGCTTCACAGCACAATTCCATACCACGAAACTTACTTTCTGAATGCTTATGGTTTACCTCTGCTTTACAGATTGTTCCAAATTTATTTCTTCTCTCACAGTAATTACGAAAGATACATGATTCTTCCTGAGAAAATTCAGGTCTCAAAACTTCAAAATATTCATCTATTATATTTAAAAAACCTAAAAGTTGGTGGAAGGGACTTACTATCTGGGTCACATGCATGTGTCATTGTCACTGGCTAAAAGGAGCAGCTGAAACTTGCTGGGCAGTTCTAATCACAAACATGGGAGGGGAACCAGATTTTCGCCACGGGATGGTGTTTGGTTTGGTTCTGATTAAAACCTGCTTTTAGCTCTTCAGCTCAGTCACACAGGACCATTTCACTGCTTAACAGTATCTGTTACTTTCAAAACACCACATCGTATCCTGCAGGGAGCAGGAGGTAAATTAAACACAGGGTGATAGTAAAAGGAACAAGGCTGCGGGGAGAAGGCGCACACGTGTGTTTGCACAGGTGCCGACACATGTGTGCCTGTACATGTGGGCTCCTTGGTGTGAGAATCCCATGTTCCATTACGCGCACACCGAGAGCTCCTTCCCACTGACCGCAGGGCGATAATGTTTCTCTCTGTATTTTAATCTTAGGTAAGAGTCACGTGTCAAATCACACTTAAATTTTTGCACTGATTCCTCCATGTTAGGAGCTCAGTCCTTGCTCTCATGAAATGGTGAATCTTTGATTCGGTTATAATCTCAAGCATGCAATCAGAACAAAGGACACATGGCTCTTGTGCTTCATGTTGCAAACTGCAATCCATGTGCCACTGACCTTTAACTTCCCCACGGAAAGAAGGACTCTGAGAGCCACCAGCATGAGTCAGCATGAGACTTTATTTTAAATGGCATTATTGACCCGGAAAGCCACCTCCCTACAACTCTGCCAAGATAGCAGGGAACTCCGAAGAGTACCCATTTCCTGTGCAGATGTCTTTGGACAGCAATTGCTTCCTACTTGGTCTTTAATTAACTACATTTAATGACACAATACCCCCAATCCCAGAAAATAGCCTCTAATAACATTTTCTCTGACACAATATCTCACTGCCTTGACATCTCTTTTATTGTCATTTGTTACCCTGTTACTTAATGTTTTATGGTTTTGTAAACAGTGGGTGCTCAATAAATACATTTGACCAGGGTCAGCACAAATCAACTCATAATTATCTCAAAGAAGGTGGGCTATGGCTCATTTCTAATACTCAGTCTCATCTGAGGATATTTCTGTATTGTCAGTTCTTGCGCACTTGGGGGTTTAGGACACCAGAATACACTTTCAAAAAGCAGACCTAAGATATAAATTAGGTAAGTCAATCTGCAAAGGAAAAGATCCAACACTGCACCCTCAAACCAAAGATGAACAACTTCTTGCTGATGATGGAGCTGTTCCCTGGCAACGCTGACCACCGTGACAGGAAGGCATCTGGTCCTCCAGGAATCACAGCACAGTGACTCAGGCCCACAAAAGCCGGATTCAGCTTTTGCTATGATCAGAAAGGGACAGAAAAAAAATGTTTCTGCATCTTTTTTAACTCCTGAGTCTTGGCTTTCACTGTGGGAGTACGTCTCCGACCTCACCTTGAGTCACTCGCAGGGCTGACAAGCGCATGTGGCAGATGAGGTCCCAGCAAGGTCGCCTCTGAAGAGTGGCTGCCACTCTGGGAGCCACCAGAGACTTTCTCTTAGGCAGAGGACAAGCAAGTGTGGAGACTGCTGTTCTGACAACCACAGGTTGTCTCCTGCCTCGATGCCACTTCCTCTGGGGACTGAAATGTTATATCTCACAAGTTCTGTTGATTTCATCATTGTAGGCTAAGAAACAAACAAATGGACTACGTAACAGGGAAGCAGGAACTGGCTCCCGACAGGCCATCCCCTCTTCCGCAGCGTCTGTGGGTGCCAGCACCTCCAGACCCCGCTACTCAGATCTCACTAAGTTGCTCCACGTAGCTGTTTTCTTCCCACACTTTCCTGCTTCCACCTCTCAGCCAGCATGCTGAGCCCATTTAGACTTTAATCTCACCTGCCTTGTCTCTTCTCCATGACCCAGAGCTGGGGCATGCAGTTTCAAAGCCAGGCAGCATGGGGAGCCTGTCCTAAGCAAGGCTTGTAATAGAGGCAAAGTTGGCTTGGGCAGGACAAGTTTTTGTTTAGAAGTTTCCACAGGTTAACTGTGCTGGGTTCTTTTTACTTGAATAAAATGTACAGAGAGTTATGGCAATAAAAGGGGTTTTTCCTAGCTAATCAAAAAAAATTTTTTTTAAATGTTATTGGGGATCAAACCCAGGACCTTGAACATGCTACGTAAGTACTACTGAGTGACAATACCAGCCCTTTTTATTTCAGCTTCCCAAGTAGCTGGAGTTACAAGTATGCACCACCAAGCCCAGATCCAAGAGTTTATATTTTTAAAAGAGCAACAACACAGAAGAACAAATATGGCATAATCCCACTTGGACGAGATATCTAGAACAGCGAAGTTCATGGAGATGGAAAGTAGTCTGGTGGCTGCCAGAGAGCAGAGAAGGTGGGAATAGGATTAGTCTGCAGTGGGGATAGAGCTTCAGTGCCGGGTGACACAGAGTGGTGGAGGTGGCCAGGGGTGACAGCTGCACAACAGTGAGAATGTACTAAATACCACTGAACTGCGGGTTTAAAAATGGCACAAATGGTAAAGATGGTAAATTTTACCATGACATTTAAAAACACCCACAGAGAGTTAGTTCCTTTCAACTTATCCCAGGTGGCCTCACCTCTCTGCCACTTGGAGATGGCAGACTGGGATAAAGACGCTCAGTGGGGGACCTGACTCAGAGAAGAGGGCCAAGGTCCTGGGGTTTTGTCCTCCAGTGTCTGTCATGTGCTCTGTGCAAGATGTTCCTAGGGACAACGCCACAAGACTCCAGCTAGCCTATGTCTGAGGGCCGCAGGGGACGGGGGTCAGTCTGACTCTTGCAAGGAGGGAGGCTGGGGGAGGGGAAGGGAATGAAGGCCGGGTGAGCTATGCGGGGAGAAGGCCCAGGAAAGCCCCATAGAAACTGAACTCTCTGATTCAATATAATGTGATTTCTTTACACTTGCTTGAGTAAAATACCACCCTTCCTTATCTTCCCGGGGGTCTCCAAGACACACCTGAATGGTCGCCCAACATTCTTTTCATAATGTAGTGTTCCAGAGCTGGGCAGTTCAGTGGCTTTCTTAGGCTCAGCGTTTACTTGAGGGGATTTAAATGCTACCACTCATTTTCCTAGTGCTCTTGGCAAGCTATGGTCAGAGCTTGGCGAGGGCCATTGCTACTTAGCTGGAAGCCGGCCCCATGCCTGGCCTCAGTCCTGGGGTTCCCATGCCCGCAAACCACCTCTGAAACCCTGAGGCTGGCCTTGAGTCACACAGATAAGCTCCTCCCTGTGTGGACCTGTCCCCTCCTCCTCTCCAGCCAGCACCAACGAGATGGGATTCTTATGTCCCTGGGCTGGATGTTTGATTACCCTTATTATCTTAGCTTGCTTTAGCTATAAATTTTATTAGTAGCCATAAAATTATCCATCCACAGCATTTGACTCAGTGACCTCTTGCAAAAGAGAATTCCACAACTGGTGACACCCAGCCCCTACCAGGGCTGCCTTTTCTTCACCCTCAATTTATAGCCTCACCTTCGTCTAGTGCTCTGCCCTGAGTGATGAGACTCGGCAAATAGAAGAGGCTGCTCGGGTGGTGATAGCCACTATCGAGGCTTAAATCTGGCCCGGCAGCACCTGGTAACTGTTTTCTTTTATTCTTTGTGTGGCTGGGAGTAAAGGGGGCAGTTCCACCGGTCTGGGAGTAAAGGGGGCAGTTCCACCTGCTTCAGGAAACAACCAAGGCACAGGATGAAGCAAAGGGCCACTTGCATTTCTGTTTTGGATTCCCTGCCTAGGTTCTGTCGTTTCAACATGCGCAGCTTAAGGTAAAGTCTAAACATGTGGTGTCTTATAACAAAGGATGAAATCTTACCATGAAGTTTGGAGTATTTCTACTCGTGCATTTTAATTCACCTTGTAGTATGCTGGGCCACACTTTTCAAATGTGTGAACCAACAACTCGTGGCATACTGTAATAATACCAGGAATTCAGCTGACATGGGGAGATGAGCCTCAGCCCAGGAGCACCGAGAGGCAGTAATACCAGACATCCTCTCTAGCGCTGATGCTAATCAGTCCTGACCATTTCCAAGCACTTACTATGCTCCAGATTGGATGCACCACCATATGCAATCCTGACAACAACCCTATGAGGTCAACACCACGCTACCAAGAAGAGCTTCCACTCCACCTGCCATGTGGAAAAGGCTGGAGCAGATGATGCTGGGTTGGTTTCTTTCTATGCTTGAAATTATATTGTGAGGATTGCGTCTACTATTATCCAAAGAATGCACAGCTCCCTGACCATGTCTGCCCACTGTGGGAGATGTGCCAACAGCCAAAGATTTGATAAAGAAAAGAGAACAGGATTATTTAAATAATGTCTCAATAAAGCCTCTCTCTTTCCAATGTTTTGTGATTTTTATGATTGAATGAAAATAAAGTCAAATGGTCTGAATTTTGCTGTAATTGATCTTACTTTCAGCTTGCAACTAAGCAAGTGCCTACTGAGTAGCTAAGATGAAATTACAACCCTAGTCACCCCAAGCCCTGACAACAGGCTTGTGCCAGAGGTGAGTCCTAGGTCAGCTCCCATGACCTGGGGTGATTTCCTTGTTCTGAGTCACTCGGGGTTGCTCTTTTATTAGAGGAAGGTTATCACTGTTCCTTATCCCTAAACAGTTCACTGACAAGGGCAGAGCCCCGGAGGCATGACCTGGCCACTCTTCCACACAATAAATGCCCCAGGCCACCTCTCCACATGCTCCCCGGGCCTGTCCTGATGATACCACAGCATCTAATTCATTTTCGTTGTTGTGTACTTGGTTTGGTCTAGCACTAGAAATTGAAACCAGACCCTTGCATATGCTAAGTGTATGCTCTACCACTGAGAAACCACGCAGCTTCTTTCATTATTGCCTGACCCCATTCTTTCTCTACAACAAGAAGATAAACTCTGTGAGGGCAGGGACTGTTTCTTCTCAGCAAAGGACAGTGTCAAAGTATGGAGTGAATCTGATAAATACATTCATTAGCAAATACATGCAAACAAAAATGGACTTAATCTAGTTGGGGAGTTGCCAGAATTTTGTTTGTTTTTGAGGGATAAAGAGTTATTTTCACCAGGTTTAAAAATTTATGAATACAGTATAGAAATCTTTCTTCAATAAAAATACAGTATTTTAGCATACACTTAATTCCATATAGTGGTAAGACAAATAATAAATAAATAAAGTAGCTGGAGTAGGAGAAAGGGCAAAAAAGGAAAAAAGACAAAGGAACAAAAAGAAAGAAACACGAGAAAAAGAAAGAGAAAAATAAAAAAGATATTTATATAATAGGCTAAAAAGAAGAGATGAGTGATTATCCTATTCCCCAATTTGAGTGTGATCATAGAAAAGCCACAACTGGAAAGCAGGAATTGTTGGGAATATGGGACAATGGAGGCCTGGAATAGGGCTCCAGTGAGTGGAGAAATCAAGCCCAGAGCTGATATTCCCCCATGCTGCCCTGGTTTTCCCTCATATCAGACTGAGTTTCAGCTGTACTCAGAGTTCTAGGTGCTGGAAGATCAGCTACTGCAACTGAGCAATCTAAAGACTCATTTCACAAAAGGATGCCACTCTCTTTCCCCATTCCATTTAAAGAACAGTCCTAACCTTTGAGGAAAGGGGCTTGGAATACATGAATATCCAAATATTCGCTTTACCTCACTTCTGCAGAGTCACACTGTTCATTAGTTATGCTGCCAAGGGTAAACACAATAAGATTAAGAGACCAAACATTAGATTAGCTGGATCTGATGTAGCATTTAATTCTAATACAGATCATGGCCTTTTCCATCTAGGGTTAACCTGTTACATTATTTTGTCTGCCAAGGTCACCATAATGCATCTCTAAGAAGGCGTCCCTTCCCAGGGTCTGCATCATTCTTCATTTAAAGCTTGGCTAATGCTTGGGAAACTTTCAAAGAAACTAGGAATTTACTGTGAAATTTAAAAGGTGCATTCCTCCCAGGCATCCAATTTTTTCATATTTTTCATGTGTTGTTATACAAAAACAAAAACAACAACAATTTTAAAAAAAAGACATGTAGATAATTCTTGGCTGTAAGTGGCTCACCAAGGTCTGCAGAATGGCCAATGAACAGAGTGCAAAAGCAACATTGTATTTTGGGCAAAAAATGAGGTAGAAGTGTGTGCTGCAACACATGTGCACAAACACACACACACACACACACACACACACACACACAAGAGCCCTTGTGGGGTGCTGGGACTGATAGAGATGAGAGCCCATCCAAGACATGGGGTGAGGGAAGCCTCCTCAGACAGGAGGAACCCTGAGAGCACAGGTCCACAGGGCTCAGATTAGCCAGGAAAATTTCTTTTCCTTGTTTGTGGTTTTTTGAGGTAACTGGCTGCACTGGGGCTTGTTATGGTTTATGTTCCTGTGGTCCCGCCAAGTCTCAACTAATCATGGATGCGGACGAGTCTAGCTTTCATGATTGGTTTGTTGTCTGGCACTGGGAACAGCGATGTGAGAGCAGCACCTGCCCAGGGGTGGAGCTGACATACAGTGCAGGGGAGGGAAGAGGGTGTGTCTTTTCTCTCTTGCCAGTAGGTGCCTTGCTGCTTGTGGCCATCATGAACGGCTGCCCTCCTGCCACACCACGCTGCCTTGGAGCCGACTGAGTATGGACTGAAACCCCGAAGAACTGTAAGAAATAAACCTTTCCTTTCCTAATTTTGGGCATCAGTATTTTGTCTCAGCAACGAGAGAAAAGTAACTTAGACAAGGCTGGATCCAGACTGCCTGATTGACCCTGCTCTGCTCTGATCGAGCCACATCCCAGCCATGTGACATCTGTCCAATGTGGAGACGGGCTGGACCCAACCGAATTGACAGTGCCATCCCAGTACCTACAGAAGGCTGTGTCAGGCATCCACTGAGCCCTAGGCAAATGTATGGAATGAAAAGATGTAATCTGGGACCTGACTGGGTGGGGGAAGAAGATGGGGTGACTCGGGTAAGTCATTTCTCCTCTCTTAGCCCTGGCTTCCCTAATGAGAGTATGTCTGGGATGAAATGAGATAATGTAGCTAATGTGTGCTGTGGTTCTGAAAGTCATCCTCAATACAAAGCAGAAATATTTAGAAAGAGCCTTATTTCATCTTTAAAACATGTCCCTCATCTAACATTCGAGTGGCCTTTATGCAAAATCTTTACAAACACATTTATGACGACAGCAACAGATACATTCCTCATGGTCTTAATCCCTGGATGGTGAACAAGAAATTGATTTCATTAAGAGTCAGCTGATTGTCTTAGTGTGATGCACTGACATTCATGGTTCTAGTTTTGGCTGGATCTAAAATTTTCTGTTTATATGCTATGGAAATGCCAAATCTTACATAATTCAGCCAGGGAGGGGAGGGGAATGGAGCTGGAAAAACCTTGCAATGTAGGCCAAAATTTGTGTATAAACATGAAAACGATGAGGTCCAGATCGATGAGGTGAGTGGTCCTAAAATCACACATCTAGTGTGTGCCATAGCCAGTTATTTGCAGCACTTAATGGTGAATACTAAAAAACTGGCAGTAAGACAACAGAACTCTGCAGTGATCGAAAATTTCAGACATGCACAGAAGGTGAAAAAGGCTCTGTCTCCGCAGGTTTGCAATAAGATAGAGGAGCATTTCTGCCCAAACGACCAGCTGTGAGACCTTATAAAGTGAACTGACCTCTCCACATCTTCCAGAGCCAGTGATGCAGCGCAAGGGATATTAGCTAGAAAAAAATCGCAAGCATCCTTCTCCTTGAATGAAAATGGTTGAAGAATCAAAACCAATGCTTTCAACTTTTCATTGCAAAATTGTACTTAAATTGGCAAACATTGGCAGGGTGATCTCCAAGAATCTGAAGCTATGGCTTTTCCCAAAAAATTCAAAGATATTTGGAATTATCTTTATGTCTATTCCCACTCTGAATTTAGGATCATTACTTTATAAAGCTGGGTAGTTAACTTTCACATCATTCCTACATGACCACAATCCAGAGAACAGCTCATTAGGGTTGTTTACTGGGAAACTCCAGATTGTTAATCCTAATTGAGACTGACCCTAATCTTGTCACCAGATCCATGACATTTTTGTATCTGATGGTTTTCTAAATAGGTGCATGCAATGGATATGGTTCATTGATAAAACAATTATTTACATAAGCATCTTTCAATTTTGCATTTCACTAATGAAAATAACATTAAGAATGCTTTAGAAGTTTAACGTTTGAGTGTTCTCTAAATCCTTCCTTAACCCCTAAATACTCAAATTTAGGGATATTTAAAAATGCTCATTAGTTGTAAAATGGAATTCTAAACACTAATTTTTTTGCCTTTGTTAGATTTTTTTCAAGTCTATGCAATTTTCTCAGTCCCCTCACCTTGACTTATGCATAATTAGCAAACAGACAAAGATATTCTGTGTGAGTTTTCAGAAGAGAATTGTATAATTTCATTATGCTTTTTACCAAATAAATACACTCCTTTCTTTCTTTTTTCCATTGTGGCTAAAACATTCCATCCAGTGCCCTGATTTCTTCACTTGGAGATTCTGCTCAAATTTCTTCTCCGTTCATTTGAAATGTTGCTTTTTCTCTTCCATTGTGTATGCTATGGCTTTTCCCAAAGCTCAGTTATACTTTCCACTGTTGGAACTTTATAATATGGGTCAGGCTCAGCAAAGTCAATACCAACTAACGTATTGTGAACACGTCTACTTAGACGAGAGCCAGGAAGACTGGCACTCCGCTGCACCTCAGGGAACCTCGCCAACGGGCTTTATTCTCAAACAGAGGTGGACTGGGGAGTTCATCTCTTCCATATCTGCCCTTTTCTTACAATCCTCGAGTCCCTGGAGTCTGCTATTTAAAATAGAGCTATCTTTTGGGATTCTTATCTTTCATACATACTTGAAAAGCTATTCATCTAATTCCGAGTTAAAAGACTGCAAAACTGCATTTAAAATCAACTTTGTTGCAGTTTCCCAAAACTGAATTATTCTCTTAATGACCTTTTGAAAGAAAATAATACCTTAACCAAGTCTGTCTTTACCTACTCTCCAAGCCAAGCCATGACTGTACCTGAGCTCAACGCAAAGCAACTTCAATGTCTGCAATGCTTCCATGCATGTAGGGCAATCATAAAACAGGGCCAGGTTCTCAGGTTCAAGGTCTGGAATCAACCAGGACATCTCTGAAAGAAGCCTGTGGCCAACAAACCAAGAAACCATAGCACCCGTGGTAACCTTTAGTTAGTGTGGACAACACTAACACTTTCATCTGGGGAGGTCAGTTCCAGCAGGGCAGGGAATAAATCTTGCCTACTGGAGCAGCTTTAAACTATCCTGAATAGTTCTCTTGGCCTAACGTATTAAAAACTATTTGAATTTCTCCAGGGCTCACCACCTGGTGAATCATAAAACTTTGGCAAGACTGAAACAACATGTACACATTTTATAGATGCAACAGTTTTATTTTTTCTGGAGTCTGAGATGAAGCCAAGGCAAAGAAATAAACAACCATGTGCACACACATATGCAAACACACACACACACACACACAACTCTTCCAACAGGATACAAGCTGAGGCAGCATCTTTGAGAAAGAAGGAAAACTACTCTTGGGGAAAGAACACGAAGAAACATCTTGTGAGATATACAAAGACACACTGGAGAATAGGTGAACATGACCATTGAGAAAATATGCAGAATAAAGTACTACCAATTAGATTAGTCCTAAAAGGAACACAGACAGAAAGTGGGCTGGGAGGGTTTGGAAGCTCCTTTCTGCAGACCTTGAAGAACAAGTCAAGTGGCCAGCTGTCTAGACCAATGTCTGAGACTTGTACCCGTTGCCTGGAAAACTTTCCTCAGTCCTGTGGTTTTAGATGTGTAAATATTTCTATTGCCTAGAATCTAGACCATCACAACCCTCTCATCCCTAAGTTGAGATTTTTTTTTTTTAATGTCTCAGAAACTCCTTATCCCTGAATGAATGCCACACACCTCACAGTTGGCCATTTGCTCAGATGATTTCTGTCTCAGGTAGCTTCAGTGTTACTTCCCTAGGACAATCATATGTCTTTCACTTTTCAGCTCATTCAACTTGAAATATTTCTTGCTATTGTCCCCCTGAGTACGTTTATTCATGTCCAATCCTGCCTCCTATTTGTTGGTTCAGGAATCGGCCTCGCTGGAGATTAGAGACTATCAGTTTTTAACCAGTCATTGGAAAGGGAAACGTAGTATTTATGAAAGATGCTTTATCTTCAGCTTCTAGAGAAACTTCCCTCCAATCCAGGTCACCACGGGGATCCTTTGCCACATTCAAGGGTCAGACATAAAAGCAGCAGTGGGAATGAGAGGCGTGGGCTCCGCATCCAGCGAGCCTGCCAAACTCGCAGACAGGAGGGACTCAGACGAAGGCACCCCGTTTAAAGGAACTTTGTTCTGTGTGCTTTGTTTAAATCCCAGAGTGGGAGATGACCCACAATAAGCCACTTGAATCTTTTTTCTCTGTAATTCTCCAGTTGAAATACAGTATGTGGGAGTTCTTTCAATAGTAGTTATGCAGGCCTTTTCTGAGACTAAATCTGAATACCCCACAGTTACCTGTGGGGAGTGGGGCTGCCCGACAATAGACTAAAAAAGCTAATGGTGGCCCTCACCAGCCCAGCCCTTCGGGGTTCTTGAAGCACCTTCTGACCCCACCCCAACTTTCCAGCCCACTGCTAGGAGCTCCTTCCTTGCAAGTCCCGCCCCTTTTCCCTGGGGATTGCTGCTATTTGCACTGTTGCTTATCTATTGGAAGCTGGAGTAATATGAACAAACTCAGCTAAACTAAATTGGTCCTTTGTTTGCCATTATCATAAAAATTTTATGTAGGAACTAATAAAAACATGCTTTACGTGCACAGTTACATGAGTTTGCACAGGCAATAACATCCAGAGACTTATATCAATAAATTCAGTTATAGACACTTAGGAATAAATATTTTATCTTTCCCAATGTTTTCATTTATTGGAAGGAAGGTGTGAACACAAGGGCACACGGCTGGTCTGCAACGTCTCGGGGCCAAGTCCCCTGCACGCCTCTCTGTGCGACCAGAAAGACCATTTCAGAAGCTTCTGAGTAGTTCCCCAGTTCCTTAGCCCCTTGAGAACTCTACATTAAGCAGGGATTGATGTCACCGGGCTCTGATCCCAGCACTCAAGAGACTGAGGCAAGAGGACTGAATTCGAGGCCAGGCCGGAGTACTAAGTAACGTCAATGCTAGCCTAAACTATAGAGTAAGACTCTCTCTCAACCCCCTAATAATAATAATAATAATAAATTCTACATTAGTCATACCTTAAATCTATGTAAATGGAAAGCTTTCTTCAAAGGCTTTAAAATATAAGTCACTTTTGGATTGAATTCAAGATTTTGTTCAAAATTTTTTAAAACAGACTAAATTCTCTTTCCAATGGGACCTTGGGACAGATTTACAATAGATTTAACTAAAGAAGATGTAATGAAACCCAAATCCAACAAAAACACAAATGGGACCACTGGACACTGAGTTTTTCCGTTAGAAATTTACTCTAAAATACATTGAATGAGTTGGACTTTTTGCTGTATATTTCTCTCCTTCACTAGCTGAGCTCTCCAATAGAAGAATAATAGGAACTACAAAGGTAAGCCACACACACTATTTTGGATTTTCTAGGAGCCGCATTTAAAAAGTAAAAACAAAGAGGCAATAGTAATTTGAATAGTATTCTATTTAATGCAACATATCCGAAATACTGCATCATTTCAACATATAATCACTGTAAAATTTACTGCATTCCTTTTCCTGGACTAATGTGTACTTCAAAGAATTCAGACTAACCACATCCAAAATGCTCAATACTCACTATGGCCAGTAGCCTCATAATGGGATCACACAGGTTTGAAAAATTACTAATGACTCAAGGTAAATAATTTCAAGTTTTCACTACTTATGATTATCTTTGTTTATTTTTTATGGGAGAGGATGCTGGAAATTGGATCTCTCCTTTTTTTTTTTTTTGTATTGGAAATTGAACTCAGGACCTTGCACATGCCAGACAGGTGCTTATGTCACTAAATTATATCCCTGGCCCCAGATGCTGGGAATTGAACCCAGAGCTTTGCACATGCTAAGCTAGGGCTCTAGCACCACACCACACACTCCCTCCCCATGACTGTTGTACACCCCGTGGGTCTACTTCCCTAAGGTTATAATTATGAATTTCAAAATATATAAACTCAGAAAATATTAAAATTATATGTTATTAACTGTTCATTTTGGTGAGGCTGTAGAACTTGTGATTAAATAAAGCAAAGGTAAGGAAAACGAGATGGAAAGGAGAAACACTTAGGAGATTCCAAAGCAAAGCCTATGCCGAAAGTCACCAGAGGCAAAGAGAAAAAGGTGACAGCCTGACCCTCCACCAGCCTTTGGGGCCCCGCAGCTCTCAGATCAGCCCCCAGGGAGGCCCCTCCCACATAACCTTGCCCTCTTGGAACAGGGGACGCCTTTTTAAATACAGTTTGTGACCTTTTCCCTGTGAAACTATGTAGCAGATTTTTGGTAATCTTTTAAAAAATGGCCTTTTCTTACAGGGTTCCTCTGTTTCTTAAGAGTAGATACGAAAGAAGACAATTCCATTGAAGGTGTTCATAGCCAGGAATCGTAGGGAGAAAGTAAGGGTCTTGAAGTTGGTATTGTAGATTCGATTTTGGTAAAGTAACTCTGGCAAATTATTCAGCCTATGACTGAAGGCTGCCATCTGAAAAATCAGCTCAATAACTGTAAGTCTGTATTATGTCTTGCAAGCATTACACACATTTTTTACTTGATGTGTTATTATACTTAATAATGCATATTGATGCATGTTAAGCAAGTTGTTCTGGAGAGCAGGGAACAGAATTGCTGAATGTACCCTTTACAGAGTGCTACAAAGCACTGCCTGCATAGAAATGCTTAATTATCACACGTGGTGCTGCTGTTGACTCATAAAATGTAGAAAAGTGCTGAGATAAGGACTCTGAGTAAATGTAAGGTGTTTCTGTCTCTTTCTAGATTCATGTATGTGTTATCTTGACATAAAACAAAGACTATCAAAATGATCTTTCAAATTCTCAAAATGATCTCTTTTTCTCCTCAAGGACAAAGGAAAGTCCTTCTTGGCAGTAACTTGGATTGACAGCAGGGGAACTGGAGAAGGATTGGACCTGTTTCTGTGTATTTTAAACGGAATAAAAACGAGCACGTATCGAAATTCCCCACTCTCATTCCTTCTACCCTACACATGAAAACATTTTCCATACAATAGGAATGGGCTCAGTCTAGAACTAGAAAATAGCCTTGGTTTTCAACAGAATGAAAAGATGGCCATAAATGAAATACACCTTAAGATTGGAAGTGCTTCTATCTAACAATTTAAAAGAAGTTACTAAAATGACCAATGACTGTAACATGGTACTGTTGAAAGTTCTTCAAAAAGAGACATGATGACTAAGTGCATCCTGATTCTCAAAATTCACCCTGGACTGGAGGGGAAACGAGGTTATACAGGACATTATTGAATCAGCTGAAAAATTTGGAATGTGGATGACAGATTCATATAAAGCTATCATCAATGTTAATTTTACTAAAGCTGATAATTGTATCCTGGCTACATAAAACAATAGCCCTTTTCTCAGGAAGTATGCATTGAAGCATTTAGAGATAAAAAGCCATAGTCTATGCATTTTGCTCTCAAACAGTTTAGAAAAAATTAATAGCTGGGTAGAGGGAATATGGTGTCTTTATACTACTTGTATTACCATAACTTTCTATGAATTAAAAGTTATTCCAGGAAAAATGTATCTGCATACATATATATACATTATGCATATATACACATATATATGATCATGTATATGTATGTGTGATGGTTAAGCTTGATTGCATCAACTTGATTCATCTGGAAATTCCTCAGGGGATTGGTTAAACATGCTTCTGGAAGTATTTGGGTGGGCCATAGAAGCATGACCTTCGCTACTATGTCTGGTCTCTTGTCCTCATCCCTCAGGCACATTATCCTGCTCTGCTTTCTGGCTGACATAAACTAGCTAGCAGCTTTGCTCCACCATGCCCTTACACCATGATGTTCCTGTACATGAGCCTGTCAACCATGTACTGAATTCTCTGAAATCATGAGCCAAATTAGAACTCTCAAATTGTGAGTGTCAGGTCTTGTGTTCCAGAAATGGGAAATGCTGACTAATACAGTATGTATGTGTAAGTACATTCTACTCCTCTTGAAAGTGGATAAAAGCAGTGGGAAATTTTTTTTCCAAGTCAAATTTTTCTTTGAGTACAACACAGGTTAATCCCATGTCCTCTCAACTAAATGTCCACATCCAGCCTCTAGACTTTAAGGTAGCCTATGTAAAGTGATGGTCTGGCTCACATCAGGTACGGCGTTCATCTCCCACCAACCCACAGTTCTATGAAGTAAAAGTCTGAGTTGCTTTGTCTGACTTCTCCATAGGAAGAAGTGTATGCTTGGAGCACTGGGTCTCAGGATCAGTTTAGGTATCGTCTCCTGCCCTAATTTCTTGGAGAGAGGTGCAGGAGGAATCTCTGTCAATGATTAAGGCAATTTTGACAGTGCCTCTGAAAGGTGGTAAGACTCTATGGGAAGATAACCTCGGCTCCATGAACCCTGAGTGCCTAAGCCTCCACGACCACTAGCCAGGATAATTTTATGGAAGCTCCATTGTTTTAAGGAGGATTATTTTAGGCACCTATGGGAACTCACTGGGTTATGGAATACAGGAACTAGCTTATGAAGGCATGTTTACTGCATCCCTGCATATTCCCAGGTATCCCATTTTCTCTGAAGCAACTTAATCTTTCAGTTTAACATGGAAACTTCCAAATAAAAGACAATTGCAGAGAGAGAACAATGGCCACAGCAGCAAACAATCCCAGTCTGGGGACCAGCGCTGTGCGTGGGCCTCCAGCAGACTAGAGACAACTAAACCCAAGCCTCTCCCCTTGAGTCAGCACCATTCGCTGACCTGGGTTAGAGAGAATAATGGCCATTGCAGCAAACAACTCCAGTCTTGGAACCAGCACCATGTGTGGGCTGCAGCAAGACTGGGAAGAGCCCGACCCCAGTCCCTTCTGGCATGTGGGCTGGCAAACAAGAAGTACCATCCCCCTCAACTCCCATCCCCATAAGCGACCAGCTTATCTGAAGAAACAAAGGCTGTAATGATAGCTATGGAGGTGAAATGCAATTGGATGCCTGTGATGTTTTGGTATTTCACTAACATTGCAATCATAGGTTCAGAGGATGTCACTAAGCAATGTGTCATCGGGGGGTGGGGGGGGTGTCTCCTTCTGAGGGTTGCAACCATTGTTGATTCCCTATGGTCTTGTTTTGAGATCCTATGTCATTTCCATTGTTTTGTTGGGTTGACTTTCATTCTATTTGGTTTTGTTTGATTATGTTAAATACCATGGCAGGAGAAGCTATTTCAAGGATAGCAAGATATATTGTGGTAGCAATTTTGGATTTACTATTGGCTTGTTTTGAAGTCCTTTATCACATTCATTGTTTTGTTTTTATGGTTTCTATTCTATTCTGTTGTTTAATTTATACTATGTCCAAAGTTATCTGCAGCTATTGTGAAGACATCAAAAGGCATTATGGTAACTACTGTTGATTTCATAATGTTTTGAAGTCCTGTATGTCTTACACTGGTTTGTTTTGATTGGTTTTATTCTGTTACATACACTTTTTTAAAAAAGACAATTGTGGAAGTTGAACAGGTCAGCAAACCTGAGAGGTCAGCAAATCTACCCTCTCTTCTGACAGAGTACTCCGACATTAAGGCCCTCCTGGGTCGACCATTCATTGCAAGTCAGCCAGACACTGCTTTCCAAAAATGTGAGAAATTTAAGAGTAGGGGACCCATAACATCAGAACCTTCTCCACATGCCTCAAGAGAGTAAGTACACAAGGAAGTAACTTGGCAACAAATAAACCAGTATCTACACATTGGCTCATATTTTGTTCTTGGGAGTAGGAGAAATCAAGTCAACTGTCTCTTCTGGACTATAGCATCTCAAACATTGAGAGATACTTTCATGATCTCTGTTTGCCCTTTACAAACCTAAAATCTACAGTTCTGATAACTGTGTCTCATATTACATAATTTTTAAAACATGGCTAGTTACTGTCTCTGACCTTCACTCACTCATTCACAAACATTTATTCATTCATTTATTTATTTATACGTTTCTTTCCAGAAGGAATTTGTAATATTTTTAAAAGACAAATAAAATCAATAAAATAGATGAAATGTGGGAAACAGGTGAAGAGAGGACATGTAACATGCCAAACGAGATCACAAGGCTGTTCTTATGCTTGAATGCAAGACTTGGACCTATTATTCCTGGTACAGAGATGAACAGGGCAATATTAGGGGTTTTACAAATCCATATTAAGAGGATGAAAAAGACCAGTTCCTTGGGAGGGACAAGGTTTATCCCTGTATCAAGGACAGATGTCCTATTTGGATCATTGTAAAAGGGGAAATTGAGGCACAGAAAGTACTCACAGTTTTCAACAAATTCTGAAGCAAAATTCAAACAGTCGTCTCTTACAATAATGTATGACCAAGGCTTAAAGGCATAAGATAAAGACACAATTCAGAGTGATTATCAGGGATTAAACTGACTTGGTTAAAGTATATAAATATTTTTCTTTAGTATTTTAATTACACTTAAAGATGTAACTTAAGAATAGATGGATAATTTGTTAGTCATCCTTTAAATGACTATCTAATAACTGCTCCTCTTTTGAGATTTTAAGCACTTCAGAGACAAAAGTCTAAGATAACAACTTTTTGTGAGATTCCGTAGTACACTGATCACATATTCTTAAGTTGCTTCACAAATTTTGGAAACCAGATAAACAAAAGGTAAAGGTAATATTTTGTTATAGAAGGAAGGACCCTAAAAAGATGTCACAATTTTGTTGCCAGGCAGAAGTAGGCCCCAGAGGTACCTGATCATAAAGCCAGGATTTTCCGCAGGCCATTGTTTGGCGAGGGCAAACTGTCACAGTTGTTAATTTTTACAACACTGCTGCTAGGTAGAAATCGTTTCCCTTGTTCCACAGATTAAGAAGCTGAGGCTCAGAGAAGTTTGCCAAAGGCTACAGAGCTAGAAAGAGTCCAGGAAGGATCTAAATGTCAGGCTGCCTGGTTTCAATTTTTGCTCTTTGGCCCTTGTATCACCTCCCTCCCTGGGGCTCACAGTGTGGGGAGCACACACAGCGTCATGTTGGTAGGCTGATGTGATATGACGCTTTAGAGGTTCATCAGGTTGCCCCGAGAGTGAAGTCAAGCCTAGGCAGTGGGGTGCTGATAAAGATTTAAAAATCAGCTTTCTTGAAGAAAAATAAAAAGTCCTGACTTTAGCATTTGTCAACTTTCATGATGTAGAAATTCTCACAGGTTATATGTGTGGTCCACTGGGTCTAGAGGGCTTGCTCCAAATGGTAATGCTATATTCCCCCAACGGCACAGGTGTCAAAGGCTTAGGACCCAGCCTGGAGCTATTGAGAGGGGGAGGAAGTGAGGTCATCAGGGCTGTTGTCTTAAAAGCGGATTGTGGAATTCTGGTCTTTTTCTACCATCTCCCCCGCTTCTGCTTCCTGGCTACCATGAGGTGAGCAGCTTGCTCTGCCACACACTCTCTACCATGATATTCTGCCTCCTCACAGGTTCAAAAGCAATGGGTCTGCCCAACCATGGACTGAAACCTCCAAACTGTGAGCCAAAATAAATCTCTGCTCTTTATAAGTAGATGATCTCAAGTATTTTGTTATAGCGAATCAAAACTGACTAATACAGGTAGCATCCGAGAAGTCTTCTTGATACCTGGTATCCCCTTGGTAAGCAAGGAAGCTCCCCATTTTCCTTACATTGCAACTCCTCCATCACCTCATCACTTGCCTTTTACATTTATTTCATAAGTGAGCTGTTTCTGCAAAGGAGAACGGAAAGAAGAGACTGCACTCTGTATGAACCAAGGCAAGTAAATCAAGATGCCAGGATGGAACTGAGTCAACTTGTCCCTGAGTAATATCCAGGACAGAAAACCACAGCATTGTTAAAACACTTTCTATTTAATGTAAATATATACCCAGATCTGTACAAGTTTACCTCTAATATTACAATATGATTTCTCAATGTTATAATCAAAATTCAAGTGTTTACTTTGAATAGGTCTGTCCTATTGCAGATATAAGTAAATTAAAGAAAAAAGCCAACAACTTCTTTCAAGAATCTTAGGCTCTGAATAAATACTTCTTAATATTACCACTGCACAAATCTCTTTAATGCTTTATGTTGTTTTGCTTATGTGGCTTACATCTGGATATATTGTTTCAGTTAAAATCTGTGCAGAAAATTTGGCACAACACAGAAGAGTAACTGGAAAATGGAGAAACATTTTAGTAGGTTTTTCAGATAATCGTGAAAACTTTTCTTTGACATTATACTAAAAATCAACAAGTGGTAGCTCCTTAAGAGTTCACTGAAGTGAGCAATCTGAAACTATATCAATAAGCTTTTAGTAGTCTATCATACTAAAATCCATTAGGCTTCCTTGCACTTCAAATGTGTCTTATGTCACAAGATTTGTAGCACAACGCACAGGCCATTTGGAAAATACTGGCTTACTGACGTACTCTCAGCTTCCCAATGCTGACATATTCCAATATACAGGATCGATACATGGCATTTACCATTATCACCACTAACCTTATCAGAAGAGTCTTTTACGATTAGGAAGCTTTCAGGCTCACAGCAGCAGAATCAAGTTTCCAAAATCTGATCTTTCAATTGAAAGCACAAATGCTCAAATTTTATGATTACTAAATGAGACCCATTAGTTGTTTCTTGTAAAAGGACTATAAAAACTTTCATTCCTTTTTGAGAAAATGTCTTCAAAATACACACATACATAATCACATTCGTTTAATAATCACATTTGTCTGTCTGTTATTCTTTTAATTAAAAAATGTGCTTCATGGGTGTAGGAGGAAGCTAAAAAAGTCTGCAACTCAGGCAACTGCACAGGTGCTTTATTTGAGGCAATCAGTGTATGCCACCAACATACTACACGTCAACATGCACATCCAGGTTTAACAAAATTAATCACTTTTGTTACTTTATCAAAGGCATTCTTAGGTGGAAATATACATACTTTTTTTCTTTGTGGTACTAGGGATTGAACTCAGGACCTTGTGCATGCTATGCTAGGTCAGCACTCTGCCACTGAGCTACACCCCCAGCCTAAGTGGAACTGTATTTTTTATTTATTTATTTTTTTTTTTGGTACCAGGGATTGAACTCATGACCTTGCGTTTGCCAGGCAGGCGCTTACACCACTGAGCTAAATCCCCAACTCGGAACTATATTTTTTAAAGAAAATTCCAAATGCACGATGGTGAAGAATACCCTGACTGGCATAGTGCAGTGTCACTGCCTCAATTTGTGCTAAGAAGCCATCAGATTTATTCACAATTTCCTCTGCAAAAATGTCAGAAAAATAAAGAAAAATAATGTATAAGTATTATATGAAAATAGTTTTTAGATTGGTGCTTGTTCCTTTCTTTCCAGAGCTAGGGATTGAACCCAGGGCCTAGCACATCCTAGGCAAACACTGTACCACTGAGCCACATCTCCAGCCCACAAAAGTAGTTTCGATCTTCTAGGTCCAATGAAAGGGTACTGAGAATGCAAATGGCCCCCTGAGTACATTTTGAGAACCATCGTAATAGAACAATGAAAACTAAGCAAACCAAGAAGTGACAACAGAGCAGCGCAGGCACCAACCAGGACACAACTGAACTGCCTTCTGGGGGCCTGACCTTGGGACCCCAGAGGAGAACGAGAATGGTCCCTTGCAGGGCCCAGCGGCGCAGGCACCAACCAGGACACAACTGAACTGCCTTCCAGGGGCCTGACCTTGGGACCCCGGAGGAGAACGTGAATGGCCCCTTGTGGGGCCCAGCCCGCTGGGCCCGAGCAGCACCAGTGTGCGGGCTTGGAATCAGGGACAAACACACCCCACCACCCCCACCACCCCTGTCAGCAACCTGCTGTTTCGGAGGTCTGGCTAAGTTGATAGCAACCAAAGAACATCAAGCAACTATTTGCTAGTATTGTTTCGTAGATTTTGCAGGCCTCTGGTCAGCAGCCTGAACATCTCTTTGGAAGGTGACAGTAGGCGATGTAGCAAGTATGGGGGATTCTCTTCTGTCTTGTCTTTGAGGCCCAATATGGTGCTCTCTGTTTTGCTTTACTCTGATCATTATTATTATTATTAATAAATAAAAAAAGAAGTGACAACAAAAGAATGGGATCAAATAAACAGTCATAAATCTTGAGAAAGCCAGAAATGCCCTCCCCATTCCCAGGGTTAGCCTGATGTCTTTCATATCAAGTTTGGCTGAATAATGTAATTCTAAATTATGTGCATGTATAATTTTAATTCTTAAAGTGAGTAGAAAAGTATCTTTTTAGAAACTTCACAAGTAATTTAAAAAGCGTTCTTCCAAAGCGTAGCTTATTGCCTCACATATCCAAGAGATTAGAGTACTACCTGTGCAAAAGACGAATGTGACCCTGAAATAGAATTTCATTTTTAATGTTAATGTCCTATAAACCATGGCTTTCTGCCAGACAACACTAGGTCAGTTGAAATGCATTCTAGTTTTGCCACACTGCATGCACATGTGGGCACAGGCACATGAAGAAATTATTAAGGACTAGGTCTAACAAAACTGAACTACCTTTCCCCATCCTAGACAGACGGAATGACACAGCTTGGAATGAGGTTTCTTACTGACAGCAAGGATGACTATGGGGTAACCCTGCTGGCTCCAGGACGCTGCGCCTCTTCACCAGTGCGCACTGTTCCAGAGTCTGTCGTGGGGGATGGGTGTAGAGATAAAGGACATGTCAAATCCCACACTGACACTTTATAAAATATTCCGCGGGCAGGCTCAAGGTTCAGAAGCCATCTATCGATTGCATACTCTTCTACTGTATGCACAGACTTGGAACAGTATTCCTAATAGAAATACAATTCTAGATGAATTGAGTTTAAAGGTCAGATCTATCACAGGGAGGGGTGATATCAGAGGGGCTGGTACTTCTCCCCAGACAAGGTGCCATCTTGCAGTGATCACTCAGATCCGCTTCCTCGCTGAGGAAGGCTGGAAGCAGATGTGGAAAGAAGCAGGGACCCAGCCAGTCACACTTGTGTTTATGGTGAGAATATATTGGGCCAGATTGATTACCATAGTCATTATCTTGGCAGTTTTCAAACACAGCGATAAATGCTAACAGCATCGTATGTGCAAGATGGGAAAATAAAAGAGCAAATGTGGGCCAATCAGGACTGTGACATTGATGTGACTAAGCATTTAAAGTAGCTGGCTTTTTCTTCAGTAATTAGAAGTGCATAATTCCAAGTTAATCTCATTTTTTCAGCAGAGGAAAATATTTCCAACTTGCACTACTCAATAGACTTCTCTACTTCGAAAAGTATTGATCTGGAAAATGATTATGTAAATCTTCCCTTTAGAAAGTTTTATTTTTAATACCACAATAAAAAACACTGAAATGTTTACAACACGAGCCTTTCTCCAGTGAGATTAATACTCATCAAACACTAACGGGAAACTTTAGGTGAAAAAACAGAAAGATCACAATAGTTTCCATGTTGTTAGTGGAAATACCTGTAATCTCAGACAGAGGAGTACAAAAGACACCAGGAAGAAAGGTGATGCCTCTCCTTTCTGTTTGTTAAGGGAAAGGCATGGACCAGAGGATCTTTCAACTTGAGACTGCAAAATGGCCTATTCAAGCCTCAAAAATATAAGCACATTATTAGATCAAAGCTGTACGTACTCCTCAGGACCACTTTGTTCAGTGGGTGACCAGGGACTGGGTGTGACTGGGGAACTGGGCAGGGAGAAGAACAGGACTCATACTTTGTCCTGATGACTTTCCCTCCCCACTGAGTCTCATGAGTCCCTACAAATATCTAGTTACACTCTGCAGAAGCATCAGGGCAGCCCAGTCTGCTGCAAATATCATGCACATGGAGGAAGCAGAAATTTAGTTTTAAAGAGCTAGGCCAGATGCTATGGCCTCAACACAATAGTCATTATTTCTTTCCTGATTACTGCTCATGGAAACAGCTCACCGAATTCACAGCCAAGTAAATAACCAACATTAAGATGTATCTTTCCAGACACCTGGTGGAATTCACATCTGGCTCCTGTCCACTCTCTCACAGCACAGTGTTCGTGCATCTGTCCTGGCACAGACTCTGGGATGACCCACATCATGGAAGGTTGTGTTTGGAGAGAACAGCGACTAAGCCTTACTCACCTTTACATTCTCTGCCTAATACCTGGCCTACTGTGTGTCCCAGAAGGCTGCAGGAACCAAAACACTGAATTCAGTATTCAACTGAGCTACTAACTGACATTGGCCATGGGTTAAACCCACAAAGTTGTTTTTGCTTATCTTACCAATCAATGGATAGCTTTGAAAGGAGGATGTTTAAAGGAAGAAACTGCTATGGGAAACTTAAAGCCAGGTTAGTGGGGTCCATATGATTGTTGTTATGTTGACCTACATTGTGCCCAGGGTAACAGAGAGGAAGTTGGCATATTTGCACAGTAGATGGTCAGATTCTACTTCACAGGGGCAACTGAGCTGGGCAGCAGGAGACCAAAACCCCTGACCTCAAAAGCAGCACCCCACCCACCCCAAGGAAGTCTGATCACAGTCCCTGCTGACCACCAAGGGCAGGGAGTCACTGGGTCATTCCTAGAGGAGCACCACAGGCTGCTTTCCCACTCCATCCCTAGGTCAGTGCATATCAAGAAGGAACGATGACAATAGCCCGTCATCCCTTGCTGACTCCCAAGACACCGTGGTGCTAGGCAAATCCCCACCTGAGGTGTCAGAATTGTAGTCCTCTGTATCCAAAAGCTGGCTAAACAAATAAATGACTGCATGGACCCATACAGTGTGGCCAGAACACAGGAACACTACTTTCCACGGCTAAGTACTGGCAAGATGGGATGGCATGATGTAGAGGACATGTAGGCCTGGAAGACCTGGGCTCCGGAACTAGCTTTATAACCTTCTCTCACCACCACAGCTCATCTGTGCCCACACCCAATACACAATGAAGCCTGACTTCTACCTGGACTCTCACATTTGTCTCGGCACTGGAAGGTCCCCTGGATATCTGAGGGCCCATTTCCAAGACTGAGCTCTTCCCTGGTCTGCTCAGTCTTACTCCTTCAGTCTTTCCGTGCAACCCCCAGCACAGACACGGGAATGTTCTTTAGTAGCTCTCATCTTTGTCCCCCACACAACCAAACTTTCAAATCTGAGGGTGTCATTGTTAATATCTGTGAAACCTGTAACTCTCTGCTACTGTCTCCTCCCAAACTAGGGATCTGCCACTTCCCTCTATCTGTCTGCTAGAGTGTCACACTCACCTACTACTCACTTATATCTATGTTATGGTTTGTGTCTGGATGCCCTCCCAAAGCCTCATGCAGTCATGGGAGGGGGAGCTTTCAAAGGCAGCTGAATCTAGAGTTTGTGATTCATTGTCTAGTGCTGGGATTGGCAGTGTGTGTGTTGCACCTACCCTGGGGTGGGTAGCTTGCATACAATGTAAGGGAGGGGAAAAAGGATTACTTCCCCTTTTGCCCTTTTGCTCTGGTCACTTTTGGTGTCTGCCACACCTGCCATGAACAATTATTCTTCAGCCACACTACCCTGCCTTGGAGCCAGCTGAGAATAGACTGAAACCTCTACAGACTGTAAGCTAAATAAACATTTCCTTCATTTTGGGTGTCAGGTATTTTGTTTCAGCAACTAGAGAAAAGTAACCAAGGCAATCTGTTTATGACATATCTACCTGACTTCTTACATACCGAGGGTCGTGCTTGTAGTACTAAGGGGAAAAGCCCATTCTTTGCCCTTTATAAATGCTCAACTTCACCTTCTGCCTCTCCCCAGCCTACCAAAGCAACATTCTCATGCCCATTCTGTGCATTTGTAGATTTACTCTTCTTTTTATTGTCTTGGGATTGTCTTTGTTCCCAGTGATAAATAAACAGGTGTACAGATTAAGGGTGTTAGAATATAAAAGTACTCTAAAGAGTTTAAATTCAATAATGTGCATTCAGTAGATAATGTTTATATAGATATTATGCGAGAAACACACATACCTTCTCCTGATAAAGTATTTAATGACTAGGTAGTGCAATTAATAGAGATATACCAATTAACCCCCAAGGCTGCATTGATTCATTCTCCACTTAATTTATTAGTTACAGGCTAAAAGCTATTTAGAAGAGGAGAAAAGGTTTGCAATGCTTAAACAAGTGATTTATTTTTTAAGTATTCTATTTTAGCTCCCAATTTCTTTTCTGCCAAGTCTTTTGTATAAGTTTCTAAGAAGTTATGGAACTAATTGATTTTCATTGCAAATCTTTTCATTGCCTTTGCTCACCTGTTCTCAGAGATACAAATAAACTGGTACAATTCAAAATATAGGGGTGGGGTGAGGAGGAAAAAATAAACAATTTACAGCTAGATCATTAGGTGTAGAGCTATCATGAGATTACTGTGTAATTTAATGTAAAAGAAAGACAGAAAAAGGACATGTGTGAAAGAGAGATGAAGAGGCTGATGACTTAAGAGTACATAACTAAATGTGAACAATGCAAAGATAGGACATCCTGAATAGTTCAAGTCAGGGAAAAAAAAAAAAAACAGATCTCCCTAACTAAGTTGATTATTAGACTTACTGTATTCATCAGTTCTCTGTTGCTGGGATAAAATAACCAACACCCACAGTTTATAGGGGAGAGGTTTAATTTGGCTCACCGTTTTGAGCTTTTAGTCAATGGTTGGTGGCTCTAAGGTAAGAAATGGCATGCATGATGAAAGAGCATGGCAGAAGAAAGCTGCTCAACCCATGGAAACCAGGAAGCAGAGAGCAAGGAGGAGTCGGGACATGAATATGCCCTTCCAGGTCACACCTCAGTGACTCAGCACCCCACCTCCAAACATGGGACTTTTGGGAGACATCTTAGATCTAAACCATATTATTCATATTATTACTAAAATGTAGAAATTGGACCTGCCAATCTTTTAATTCCAAAAAATCATTAAGTAAATGCTCAAGTAAATATTTATTGACCAGATTTTTAAGGAATTGAGAAACGTATACCTGCTTTGCATAGGTTGTGTCTATGAATTGATATCTCAGTTTCCTTATCTTTTTTTTTTTTTTTTTTTTTGTGTGGCACCAGGGATCGAACTCACAGCCTTGCACCTACTAGGCAGGCACTTAAGCTGCTGAGCCAAACTGCCACCCCTAGTTTTTTGAGGCAGGGTTGCACTATGTAGCTCAGGCTGGACTTGCACTCACGTTGTAGCCCAAGCAGGCCTCGAACTCACAGCGTTCCTCCTACCTCAACCTCCCAAGTGCTGGGATTAAAGGTGTGTGCCACCACGCCTGGCTTCCTTATCTTTTTGATGAGAATACCTACTTACTTCCTGGGATTGCTATGAATTTCACTTAGTTAATATACACAAAGCATTCAGCATAGTATAAGGCATACAATAAGCATTCAAGTATTGGTTACACATATTATTTTTATTACTATGACACTAAATTAATGATATTCAGAGGGCTCCCAGGGTTGACAGACAGCAAACTTGGTAACTTTGGAGAAAAAGAAAACCTAGTAAGAGTGGAAAATGCCAAATGCTCTTGAGTGATCACTTACAGGCTGACAAAGCCAGGAATAGACTGAGACTTCCCTGTTTTTTTCTTTGTACTTGACAAAACTGCCCAAGGTCAGAATGTAGGTGGTAGAAGTGAGAAGGAAATTAAGACTTTAGTGCTTTGCACTCTCTTTATTTTCTCCACAGTCCTTCTAAAGGAAAGGCATTTAAATGGCTAAAACACTTTGCAAATTTTAGCAATTCAGGTGCACATTCAGAAATAAGCCAACAGAGAATATTCTCAGGTACAAGTGAATTTGCAGCCCTTTTTCTGGAATAGTAAAGACTCTGCAACTCTTATTACAGGACAGCACCACTCTACCCTTACTTTCTTCAGAAAATGTAAATAAACACCATTCATCTTTTCTGCTTATGATTTGTGCACAAGAGTTTCATTTCACTGCTACTGATCCCTCCACCTCTTTTTTTTTTTTTTAACCTCCTAATGGACTCAACAAAGTGGCTGTTGCTTCTAAATTGCCAGTTTTGTAAACTATAAAACAGCACTGATTTTCTTGACCAGAGTATCCAGAGAAAATGGGCCACCTACCTTAATAGCAGTAGTTAATCCCTTGAAGCACCTGCGCTCTGTAAAAATGGTTATTTAGATGAAAAAGTGAAAAACAAAACACTTGTCTTTCACAAAAACTCTAATACACCATTTCAGTTGCCTCGAACGTAGGCCAAGAGCAAATTCCCAAGCCTCAGGATGGGCTCTGCAAAAAGCCTCTGTTTAAGATATTAATCATAAAACCAATGTTAAAAATGGATCTCTCAAGGATGTGAGAGATGCTTCAATTTTCTGAATTCCTTGGTTTCACGGCTATTTCTCAGGGGTATGCTAATTACTTCAGGCATGTCTGGCTCATTTCTTTTTTTAAAAATCTCTTTTATTTTTATTTTACAAAAAATAAAATTTAATAACAAAATAGTAAAATAACAATAGTTAATATATTACATGCTGTTATCTTTAAAGTAGTTGCTCAGGGTACAAGATCTGGGCATAAAAATTACTCCACTCAGTATTAGCACAAACCTCCCTTTTTAATGAACTAAGCAACGCTAATAGTATAACTGACTTGCATTTTTCCCTTTTCCATACTGTCTACTTCTACATGTGTTGTTTGGTTGTGAGAAGGCAGACAGATATTATCTGCACGTGGTCTGTATGGGTTGACTTTGTCAAACTTCTCAGAGTAAGATTGTGCATCTTTCTAGACAAAAATAGATACAAGTGGAGAAGCAGACCAGCCCCCACGTGCACACCAGCCACCACCGACACTCTCCTGCGGGCAGCCAGCATGGGTGGGTAGAAGCAGTCACTCACACCTTGGAGAAGCTGTGAGTGTCTGGAAAAGCCCTCCTTGCACCCCACCACCTCTGCAGAACCTGGGTTAGGAGAAACCCAGGTGCCTGACCCATCCCCCTACACTGTGGATAGGTAGCCAACATGGAAAGTGCCTGGGACCCCACAAACCACTCATCCAGAGGAACTCGGGAAAATGTCAAGACAAAGGAGCAAAAGGCAACAAGTCCAGGAGACGTACATGGAAGAAAGTAGAAGTCGCACACCTGAAATTTCTGGGATGATGGCAACTGAATTGAAGAAACTATTTCATGAGGCTGTAAAAGAAATTAGATCAGAAATAATACTTCAGGTAAAAGAAGAACATAATAAAATGGTTTCTGAGTGTATCAAAAGAAGACATAGATTTAAAAAAAAAAAAAAGAGGATTATAGGAGAATGAGGGAAACCTTGAATGAATAACATAGAGAAGTGGAATGCATGAAGCAGACTCAAAGAGATGTCCAGGAAATTAGAAGCTCCACTGAAAGCTGGCAAAATTGCTTGAAAAAAACTAAAGATAGACTTTGAAGACAGGATGGCAGCTAGTGATTGCAAAAGGAAAGATCTCTTAAAAACAACAAGGAATAAGGAAATAACAATTCAATGGCTGCAAGACGATGCAAAGAAAAATAATTTAAGAATGATAGATGTCAGCAAAAAAGCAGGAGTCATGACAAATGACATAGATTATTTACAGGAGTAATAGCAGAGAACTTCCCAAGCATGGGAAAAGTACCTGACATACAGAAAAGTGAGGTATATAGAACTCAAACTAGTCATAATCAAAATAAAACTACACCCAGATTGGGGCCTGGGATATAGCTCAGCAGCACAAGTGCCTTCCTGGCAAGTGTGAGGTTGTGAGTTCAATCCCTGGTACCAAAAAAAGAAAAAAGAAAAACTACACCCAGATATACAATAATCAAGGTCCCAGAAATTCAGCATAAGAACAGAATATTAACAGCTGTTAGAGAAAAGAAAACCCATCAGAATATAAATGAAAACCCATCAGAATCATGACAGACTTCTCAACACAAACCATCAAGTCAAGAAGACTTTGGAGTAAAGTATTTCAAGTCCTGAAAGAAAACAACTTCCAAGCCAGATTGATGTACCCTGCAAAACTATCTTTCAAAATTAATGGAAAAATAAGATAGTTCCACCACAAAGAACAACTGAAGGAATTTATGACCACCAAACCAACCCTACAAAAAGCACTGAAGGATATCTTAGAGAAAGATAAAAACAACCACGATCCCAGCAACAGCAGCAGCAGAGTGTGATCACCAGGTGGGGCAGACAACTGAATGAAGGGGAAGAGTAGGGAGCCAACAGCAGGAGGAAAGCATGGCAGAGATGAACCAGTGCATGTTGGCTGTACTCATTAATGTAGATGGCCTCAAGTCACCAATGAAAAGAAACACAGGCAGAGTGAATCCAGAAACAAGATCCATCAATATGCAGTATAAAAGAAACACATTTAACTTGAAAGGAAATTCATAGACTGAAAGTCAAAGAAGAGAAAATAATGCTACAGGGAACCAGAAAAAAACAGGCATAGTTTGCCCATCAACTGTAGAATGGGTAAGAAAGATATGGCACTTTTATACAATGGAAAGATACTCAACTATAAAAAAAGATATTCATGAGGCTCTTGTAGGTAAATGGATGCAACTTATGATCATGCTCTAGGGTGAAATGGTTCAAACTCACATAGGTGAACACATGTTGTCTCCCTAGTATAAAAAACTCTGAAGGAGTTAGTGGGATCCAATATGTAAAATACATATTATAAAAGTGAAAGGGGAGGAAACATCTAAAAAGGGAAGGAGGTAACCATTGTTAATTCCCTACTATTTTGTTTTAAAGTCTTGTATCATTTTCATTGTTTTGTTTTGATTGGTTTTATTCTGTTTTGCTTTATTTGAATTTATTAAATCTGATGGTATGGGCAGCTATTTTGAAGACAAGAGGCATTATGGCAGCGATTGTTGATTTCCTATTATCTTGTTTTGAAGTTCTGTGTCACTTTCATTGTTTTGTTTTGTTTGGCTTTATTCTGTTTTATTTTGTTTGGTTTTATTCTCTTAAAATTAAAAAAATAGATATAGGTATAGATAAAAACAGATCTACACATTTTCATTTAAATCTAGCACTATGACAGTGCAAAGAACTAAAATCTTGTCTTAGAATAATGAATTTAATCTTCACAATAATCCTAGGAGATGTAATTATCCCGATTCTATAGAAGAGATTAAGGTTTTGATCAAACAATTCTCCAAATATTACTTGACATACAAAAGATCAAGGAGCACATGAAAAGACCAACATCACTAATGACTGGAAAAACACAAATAAAACCACCATGAGACAACACTTTGTACCCAATAAGAAGGTAATTATTTTTAAAAGAAGAAGAAAGTAGAAAATACAAAGGGGTGGAGAAATGTGGAGAGAATGGAGCCCTTATGTGCAATTGATGGGAATATAAAATGGTGTGGCCACTGTGGAAAATAGTGTGACAGTTCTCAACAAGTTATAAACAGAATTGTCTGCAACCCGGTAACTTCACATCTGGGTATAGATCCAGAACTGAAAGGAGGGTCTCAAAGAAATAATTGCATACCCATGTTCATAGCAGCATTATACACACCAGAGTCAAGAGGAGTGTCCGCTGACAGATGAATGGATAAACAAAATGCGATATGTACATATAATAGAATCTTCTTTAGGCTTAAAAGAAAGGGGGGGGGATTCTGACACATGCTATAATGTGGGTGAACTTGGAGGACACTACACCAAAGCGAAATAAGCCAGTTATGAAAGAACAAATGCTACATGATTCCACTCATGTGATACTGTATTCCTAGTGTAGTCAAATTCACAGAGACAATGAGAATGGTAATTTCCAGGGGCTGGGGACAAGAGAGATTGGGGAGTGAGTGTTTAATGGGTAGAGAGTCTCTGCTGGGAAGATGAAGACTGCTGGAGATGGATAGTGGTGATGGTGGTACAGCAACGTGACTATACTTAATACCACTGAACTAGACACTTTTAAATGATTACTGTGATAGGTTTTATGCTGCATATATTTTATCACAACCAACACAACAACAAATAGTATTCAGCTAATATGCAGGTGAATAAGATCCTTTCCAAAGGATAGTGTGACAGGAATAGAATTGAAACATACACCACGCTTTTAAATAAAAACCACATTTTTGATAAGGAAATGGCCCTGTTTCCTTGTATTGCTCCTAGGAAATTAAAGCAATGCACAGAAAGATTCTTTTAGGCCGGGGAGTCTATCTCCTAAGTAAGCTAAAGTACATTTCACTAGATGGCAGCATTGCTCGCCTGGCTTTGGCTTCATTTTTGGGCCCATCTGCCTCAGCTTTAACCCCACCAGCCTCCCCATTTCCCAAAGAGGAGATGAAACACAGCACTGATTCCTCCACTACTATGCAGACTAATACAACATGAACCTGGACTTGGAAATCTTAGTTACACAAAAGCACCCCACAGATTTCTACCAGCAGCATGCGGCATGGGCGGCTCTCTGGAAAGATTATGAAGTAGCCTGAGGGCCTGGCCTCCTTCCCTCAGGAGATCTGAGGGGGCAGGGGCAGGTGCACAGTAGGCCCATGTTTGAGTTCTATCTCCTCTGCTGGGTCCTCGCTGCGTGACCTTGGGCAGGTCGCTTGACACATCTGGCCCTGGGATTTGTCATCTGTAATTCATAAGGGTGTGAGCAGGTTCCTGAGATCTGTTTGCTTTAACTAAAAGGGAGTATGTGAACAAGCTAATGATTTTGATCTTCCCACTGATAGCACCCCTCATAGCCTTGTCCAAGATGGAAACCAGCCTCACTAAAGTGATGGAAGCTATCAGATTGGCTCAGATTAGCCATGTAATTAGAAAACTCCTGGTCACAACCTTGAATATAGACACGGCACCGTTGTTTGCTTTTCATGTGGCACCTTCTCCTCATTCCCTGGCTCTTAGATAAGCTTTGAGCAATATGTTAACTCTTTGAGGCCACTGGTACAGCAGAAAGGCACTAAGCAGTCTCCAGAGTCCCCCAGAATGGTGACTAATATGCTTCCTAAACACCTAAATTACTCCCTGGGAGTGAGTTAGGGCTATGAAATATATGACTCACTAACTAATCCTCACAAATACCTTTATAAGTTAGAAACATGCTAATTTATCACACTAAAGATCATTAGCACAGTAAAATCTCAATTTGAAATTAATTAGATATATGTCTAGTGTGGGATAGGTACATTGGGACCAATTTTTTCAATTTATTGAAAGCTTCAAATTATGTAAAAATGTTAAAAGAAGTATTTCTATTTTATAAACATGTAAGTGAGTAAGAAAGCAAACATATTAAAATTATAATTTACCCTAAGTGTATCAATAAGGAAAGCAAGAATGAAAGGTCTGAGTACTCTGTTTCAAGGTGTCTTTGACAAAGAATCATGAACTAGACCTGAATTCCTGAATAGTCCAAGTTAACTGGAAAATAATAAGGTTTTACTATTTTGGATTATTTTTAAATGTGCCTTCTCCACACTTCTGTAGCCTTTCAAATGGTTTGAGTCTATGTATTGTTTCACCTTCTCCCTAAAAAGGTCTCCAAATGTGGGATAAATGAGCCTTTCAGTATTTTATCAATTTATTCACTAGTAGTAGAATGAGATTACTTCAACTTAAAAATATGACATTCTTACATAAGATATGATGTACATGCGAAAAGTTGATTCCTAGTAACACATGGAAAGGAATTAGTGTTTTCCGAGTTACTAACACTTATTTCACGAGCTGGACATTTATTTTATGGTTTTAGTATTGGGTCTTCATCTACCACCATTCTTGAATTGGGAGAGGGCCCTGGTTCCATTTAACTCACCATGCGAGCTTGGCTTGATTAAACAAAGCTGGAGCTCTAGTTTCAACTAACTTAATCCAGGTGCTAACCCTGTGTCAGCACAGAGCTAAGCCTCCAATGTACATTATTTCTTATCATCCTGGAACTTTACAGAAAAGAAAATGCTGACCTGTGAGAGGGGAAAGCCAGGGAGAGGTCATCCAGGACTGAGGGATGCTGGGTTTTTAATTCTGGTTACATGAGTGACAAATCTAGCCTGGGCCTAACTTCTAGTTCCTCCTTGTTTGAGTCTTAGATAAAATCACTGATAAACAGCAACTCTAGACTTTCTGAAGAATCTGTTTACTTTGTCATTGAAGAGAGACAGGCACTCGCTGAGGTATCCCCTCGACTTGCTCGCTGAGGACAGTGGATAGGCCTTAGCTCTTTCACTCAGTATGGTAAGAAGTGAGAATTCTGCCTCAGGAGATGAAGACAGGAAGATGGCTGAATGGAGAGGGGATGAAGGAAGCTGTCTGAAAGCAAAAGTAACTGTGACAACAAGTCTGCATCTGGAAACTGTTCTCTCTGTCTTATCTCACCCACCTGTGCAGCAATTCTCAGCTCCTCTACTCCAGCCCGGCCTGGGAGAGGGTAAGGAGAAGTAACTCCGTGTTTAGGACTTGCTGGGCACATTCCTCACGCCTCTCACCACCCACCCCACCCACCTACAAAGGCAGGGGTCAGCTAAGAAATACTAGTCAAGGGGGACAGGATATCGCCCACTCTTCCTATCTTCTTTCTAGAATCTCGATGTATTTCTAAAGAAGGCAAACAAAATTACAAACTATTCCATCAGCTGAACCATAAAAAACAATATATATAAATTGATCATTCAACTTTGTCCTTACAGACCTTGTCCTTGGTTGGTCTCCTCTGGCTGTATAAGGGTGTATGCAGCTATGCCATATTCTTTCCTGTCTGCTTTGTCAATTTTTAGAACCTGTCCACTTGTTCCCTTTATTCCTCTCCAACCAAGGAACACGGATGCAAATCCAGCCGCAGACTCCTGTGCTCGCTTCCTCTTCAGAAGTGGTTCAGCGAGGAAGGAGCCCACAGGCACCCCACCTTCTAAACCCCGCCTTCATTTCTCATCCACCTATCCATCTACCTATTGTGGATTGAATAAGGGTTGCTCAAAATTTATGACCCCAGCACCTCAGAAAGTATAATCAGTTAAGAAGAGCAATTAGATCATATTGGCTCAGAGTGAGCTCTAAACCCAATAATTTGTGTCCTTACTACAAGAGGAGAAAACATGAGGTAGAGATTCAAGGGATATTCCACCAACCAAGGAATGCCTGGAACCACCAGAAGTCGAAAGAGACCAGGAAGGGCTCTTCTCTAGCACAGTCAGAGGGATAACGCCCCTGCTGACTGATCGTCGACTTTTCGCCTCTGGAATAATGAGATAATACATTTTTATTATTTCTGTTCCCTAGTCTGTGGTAGTTTGTTATGGCAGCCCTGGGACATGAATACACCAATACACCATTTAGTTTTCTCTCTTGGTCTCTCTGTCTATAGTTGCTTCCAGAATGTTCCCCATGGGCCTATACATAACTAACTGCTCGGTCTTCAGTACTATTGGGAAGTGGTGAATGCCTAGAAAGGCAGGGCCTAGTGGAAGGAAGTTGGGTCACTGGTGGTGTACCCTTCAAGAAAATTTGGAGACCCATCTCTTCCTCTTCCTCTTTTGCTTCCTGGTCATGGTAAGGTGAGCTGTTTGCTCTACCACATGCTCCTATCATGATGCACTGCTTTGCCACAGGCCCATAGGCAACAGGCCAAGTGACTACAGGCTGAAATCTCTGAAAGTACAAGCCAAAATAAACCTTTCCTCCTCAAAGGCTGATTGACTCAGGCATTTCATCACAGCGACAGAAAGCCAACTGACACGTTGTTTACCTAAATATATTCACTGTTCCCTTACCTGTATTTATTACATCAGTGTCAGCGAAATTATTTCTGCAGGCTGTGGTTTCTGACCTTGGCAGTTCAAACCAAGGCCTGGGTCCCACCTCCAGATACTCTCCTTTTATTGTTTGGGGTATGCCTTAAGCACTGGGAATTTTAAAAATTCTCCCAAATGATTCCAGTATATAGCCAAAACCGAGAACTCCTGCTTTAAAGGAAATCTTTTCATCCCCCTGCTCCATAATCTCCAACAGTTGTCTTCTGCCTATGAAATAAAAAAGCTACACCAAGCAATACTTCATTCTACTCTAGTTTTCAAATTGCTTTCAAATATATTTGATCCTCAAGAGACCAGATGAGGTAAGAATTATTACTCTGGCAGTTCTGTGAAACTCCGTTCTGTGGGGGCCGAAAGGCCCTATAGAGGCGATTAGCTTCCTTTCATGTGTATTTCTGTCAAGTCTCTCCATCCCCCAGCTTGGAATGATTTCTGCAGTTTCAACACTATGGGAGACTTACATAATGGTAATTACTAGCTACCAATGGAGAGTGGCTGTGGTGTGCTTGTTATTATGATTCTATAACAATAGGGAAATCTGAGACAATTGAAAACCAATGGTGCAGTATGAGTAACCTCTCATTCTGCAGAGGCATCCAAATGAAATAATCTGACTTGCTAATGTGCTGGCCGATCCATTGGGTGATGTAGTTTGTTGTGTGGCATCAAAAGCCCACATTCTTAGCCATCCTGCATAATTCTGTGGCAACTCCTCAGTGTAGACACCTCACCTTGCCTCGCCTCTCTTTACCAGACTTTACAGTTACCAAATGAATAGGTAGCTGGGTGCCTATAAGAACTGAAGCAAAAACTGAGCCAAAATTACCCTCTTAAAGTGCCGGAGGACTGAAGTCTAGGATAGGTCTGCACAGCCAGTTTCCTGCTGGAGGCTCAGTGGGACAGTTTGATTCTTTGCTCCATGCAGATGCCAGGGCCTGCCTTCCCTCCTTTCCTATGGCCCCTAGAGCCAGCAATACAGCATCCTCTCCAAAGTAATCTTGTGACTACACCAGGCCCACTTGATAACCCCAGAAGATCGCTACATCTCCAGATCCTTTACTTACTCACATCTGCAGAGTCTCTTCTCTAGGTAACACAGCACACCCAGAGACTATGAGGATGCGAGCATGAATGTCTTCAGGGAGTTCTGCTTCAGTTTATTGTATCTCACACACATAACCAGACTGAAAAATGTTTGAAATCTTTGCTGTGGTCTGAAGTCCCTTCAAACCACAGTTCCACCCAGGTCATCAGATATGACTGTCCTTTTGGAGTTTCACCCTGAATACCATGTCCTTGAGGAATGCTCTGCTCATGAGTGAATAGTTCCTTTTCCTGTGTTCATGGATTGTTTGAAACAAAAAATAAAGGTGAATACTCCAATACTTCCCTGGGCATCTATTAAGAAGAGAAAAACAAAACCATGGTCTTAAAACATTTCAATATCAGAATTTATCTGTGACATCTTACGCTATTGCTCAGTACCTGAACCAGGGCTGGTTGTATATTTTAGGGGACAAGTGTCTGAGCCCCAGAGAGGAGCAAAGAGCATGGACAAGAATCTTCCACTCCTTGCACACTGCAAATACGCACTCCTGCACTTCCCTGAAAATTGGCTGTCCAGCAGCATATTCCTCATCCTCCAGATAGCAGCTGTCCTGGAATATATACTTCTGCTCTCTATGGATCCCCACAAACAAAGCCTCTGGCTACAAAAGAACTTGCAAGGCAGCACAGGGTTTCACCTTCCTCCCAATGGTACTTCCTCCCTAAAGAGTGCCAGCAGCAAGGCCCCCAAGGCTGTTGATCTCTGAGGAGCAAGTTCTAGGTGCAGCAAATCTTGAGATTTAGCAAATCTCGAAATGTTTCCAGGTTAACTCTGCTTTTGCGTATCTCTGTGCCTACCGAGGACTATGAATAACAGACACAATGATAGCTAAAGATTTACTAGGACGGTCCTGTAAGCAATTCAGCTTGAGTCCAGTTAGGATTATTTCTGACAAAGATCCCAATGGATCCTCTTATGAGAAAGCAGAGTAAATTTTAGTGGAGACGCGTTTCTTCAATTCAAGGAATACACACGGAATCCAGTCAACCTTTGTACTTGACTGCTTTGAAACTCATCAAATTTGGTATTCAACTGATTGTGCTGTGAAAAGTTTTGTCCTGATCCTTATCGCTTTTTGGGTGCTCCATGTGCAAGCTAGAACTTGTCAGTGTAGTTTACCTTATGAATTGATACCCTTTCCAATCAAAACAGTTTGGTGCTTGTCATTTCTGGTACTCCTCTTGCCTCCTGGAACCAACTAGCTATGAGTACCCAGGTAACACTGTACCTTCATCACACCCATAGTGATCCCACGGACTTATTACTTACATGTCATCTAACGCCATCTTGAGTTTTCTTTTCTCTTTTTGAAGGAGGGTGTTGAGAATTGAACTCAGGACCTCACACACAGCACTAAACTATTGCTACAGTTTGAAGTTTCCTGATCAGCTCAATTTAATCAAAATCCCATGAAATAAAGTTCTTTCCTTTCAAATGTTCCTGTATTGAAGGTGACATCAAAATGTCACCCAGATTCTCTTCATCGCATCCAAAGATTTACTGAGTATAATTGAGATACTTTGGGTTAAAGATTAGCCTGAAGTCAAATAACTGGTTGTTTCCATCAAAAATCATGAGATCTATAGGTCTTGTGGCTTGAATTCTTTTTCCTAAACCTAGGACCAGTCATGGGAAATAACTAGCACTTTCCTTAAATTTGAACTTTGTCTAATTTGCACACGTTCTCTGTTGTCAGCAACATGGGAAAATAAAAGATTCTTGTTCTCCAGGAATTTATAATCCAGCAAAAGAGATCAAACTAGAATTCAGGACATTCTGAACCTTTAAATCTCTGAAACTCTAAATCTCTCAGTTTCAGGTTTCTCCTCTGATAAATGAGGTACTTAAAATAGATCATTCATATCAGTATCCCTGCTTTATGGTGTTTAAAATATTTTCCAACTTTTAAAAAATTGTTTCCTACAATCACTTCATGAGGTAGGAATTTCCAGATGCTATGCTACTAGGACTCTGTCTTCAAATCCCTTACCATGGTGCAAAAGTGAGTTACCATCCTAAAAAATGCATTCTAACACCAACAATTTAAGATTCCCAGTGTTATATGTATGGCCGCTCCTGCAGTTATTTACTATAATGAGTGTAAATCAGGCTAAAGCATCTGCCACTTGAAAAGAGGTAATTAAACATCTCATTAGGAGGAATTAATCTAGGTATGTCTTTCCAAAGTTAAAACTCATGTGGCCACGTGAAGGTTTGAGAGCATTTTCCGATGTCAGTATGTATGCATAGATTGTGCTAAATGTCTCCAAGTTAATAGAAGGAATTTTTTTGAAAGGGCCAATCCTATCCTCTTCAATATCAATTTGCTAAGATACTTAATGAGAATGTTTCTTCATGGTTTGTTTAGTATTTTTGGTAATCTCAGTGCCTCATGAATGCCTTTTTCTTTCCTCTCTAGATAGAATTGTATTCATCTGTGATGCTTATAAGTTCCTATTCTTTCTGGAGTTTCTTTAGACATATGAAAGATAAATCAAAAAAGAGTCAAAAATCTCCCTACTGCAACCATTAGAGGGACAGGAGGCTTGCGGGATCTCAGGGACGCTTCTGTTGCCCATATGAAGATTTTGCCAGAGTCCCTGATTTCACACTCACCTCCTCTAAGTTTGGAAGGGCAAGTGTCCTCTCCTCCCTAACCCCTGCAGGCTCAGCTTCCGAGGGTGAGGGGCAACCTTGGTGGTGACCACACCCAGATGCCTCTCCCGCCAGGGAAATGTTTTGGCACTAATCCAGAGCTAATTTGTTCTGTGGGGAGGGAGGGAGGAGGGGTGTGAGTGGGGAAAAAATGAGGTCAGCTTTCAGAGCAGTCAACCATCTCTGATGAGCTGGCCAGACTGCGGACTGCAGAATATTTACTGCGGGGAGATGTCCACAGTGGGAGACGCTCAGTCTGGCCAGAGCCAGAGCCCCCAGTCCAGGGTATCGGGATGACACAGTCACAACACAGGGGACACTGATTCATTGCTGGGCCCCAAATCTCTTTATCCCAGAGAGATTTCCTCTGGTCCCTGCAACTATTACTCAGGGAAAATGCATGAATTAGTCTGCTCTGAAGTTGGAGAGAGGCACTGAAATGAAACCAGGGCAATCTCAAGTTGGCGGCTTATATGAGTCATCTTTGGATCTGGCTTTAAACCACATCAACCCATCACTGCTCTTGAAGCTGGATTCCCACCCCTGCCGCAGGCCCTCACCTTCGCACTCACCCGCCTACCTTGCCGTGGGCAGTGCACCTGCCTGCCCCCTCGCCCTGAGGCCTGCGGGACAGGAACAGGGGCTCCGGCCAGGGTGCCCCACCACCGCCACTGCGCACAACGCCTAGTGCTTGGTCAGAGCTTTCAAACTACTTTTTGTACAAGAAATTGGCTTTCATCTGAGACAGCAGAAAAGGAACAGAGTTACTGCAAAAACAGAAGAAATGCACCACCAATCAAACCTTCCTGTCAGGATTTCTCCCTCTCCCACCAACCTTCACCACACTTTGAATATTTTCCTGGGCCTTCCCTCAGCATTGGTGCAGCAGCTGCGTCTCCTGACTTGTGTCTGATGCGAGGAGTGAAGTGTGAGTTATCTGTGTAACGTGAGTGTGGCGAGCACAGCGGTGGGAGGTGCTGAAAGATGACTTGGGTGGAAGAATTGTTCACTGACCTTTTTATTCCTAGTAGCAAAATCCTGAACTCTGACAGTTGATATGTGGTGATATAAATAAGGATACACAAACAGAGTACAGAATAATGAAATATTATGCTATCATTAAAGATCATATTTTAGAAATACATGTAACAGCATGGGAAAATGTATCCAATCTAGTAAATGAAAAGCAGGCTATAGAATTGGGAGTAGTCACAATTCTGTAAATTGTGAGTTAAAAAAAAATCTCAGGAGGAAATATATCCAAATATTACATAGTTTATTCCAGGTGATACAGACTTTTAAAAAGTCATTTCAATTTTTTCATATACAGGTATTTTTAAAATTATAAACAAAAAAGGGTATCATTCCATAATGAAGAAAAGGCCACAGTTGGGCAAACCCAGACCATTAACAGGTTGGCTCTTGACTGTCTTTCCAAAGGTTGACGGGTTAACAGCCTGGTTCCCAGAGTGGCTGTGTTGGGAGCAGGTGGAACCTTTAAGAGGTGTGCCTTGTTGGGAGGTGTTCAGGTCACTAAGGGCGTGCTCCTGAGGAGGACTGTAGGACTCGGCCCCTTCCTCACTCTTATCTGCTCTCACACAGGCTCCCATCATTGTGCACTGCCTCATGACAGCACCTCAGGTCCCAAAACAATCAAGGATTGAAATTCCCAACACTAAGAGGCAACATAAAACTTTCATCTTTATAAGCTGGTCACTGGTTATTTCTTATAGTGAGGGGAAGCTGGTTAACACACTACCCTAGGCAGTTATTTTTAAGAATAAATGATAATCCTCCCTTAAGATGCCATGAGTTCCTTATTGTATTTATATAAACCACACAGGAAATTCCACCCAAAAGTTAATGGCAGCTCAGCTGCAGGGCAAAATAGGATTCCCTTTCTTTGGTATTCCAGGCCTAAGAAGGAGTCATATCAGGGAAAGATGTTGACAAGAGACTACTCAGTGGAAGCTAGGAAAGTTGGAAGTAGCTATTGTAGGGAAACCCACTCCGTTGGGTGGGGAGAGGGCTGGTGCTACTGTGGCCACAGGTCATGTAACGTGTACACTATATTGTGGAACCTACACAGTACCCAGTAAATGAAGAGTTTGGTAACCTACAATCTTCCTAGGAGAATGATCATTGCTTCTCTTTTTCCTTCAAGCAATCAGGAGACACAATCTATGTTCTTCTCCAACACTCTAGAAAAGCCACCAGGAATTTTATCAGCCACATGTAACTCATTTTATGCTCACCTGTACCTTTAGTCCATGTAACAAAACTGCTACGTATACACTAACTTATTTTTCTCCTAGGCACCAGGGTGGGTTGGCTTCTCAGCTTCCTCTGCAGGAAAGTGGGGCCAGGACACTGGATTCTTGTCACTTAAATACGGATGGAGGTAAAGCCCTTCAGGCTGGGCCTCCAAACCCCTTGTGAGATCCTCCATACTCTCTCTGCCCTCATCGTTTGGCTGATTACAGAAGATCTCGTGGGGGACTCTGAAGACAGTGACACATTTAATGGAAGAAATTTGAGTCCTTACATCACCAGAAGGCCACCCACCCCAAGATAGGGCACAGATAGGTGAGAAATCACATGAGATTTTTAGGGTCATCTCTTACACCAATTATCTCCCCAGGCAAAGACACCCCATGAGCATGGTCACCTCTGTACCCCAATGACAGTCATCAGTATGTTACACCCCATACGAATGACACAGGGGACAAAGTCCAACTCTCATCCAACAGAAAACTCACCCAAGAAAAATCAGAACAAATTCCCTGGCATATTTAATATCTGCTTTTTCATTCCTATGGGGAGACATGGGCATATGTACTAATTCAAATCAGTGAAAAGAGAAAAACTCTTCTGGTCACCAAAACCCAAGAGAGTGTAAGATTAACAAGAAAATAGCTAAGATCTGTCAAAGTAAGAGAGGTCAGAAAGGTGTTTACACTTTCTGGAAGCACAGTGCTAATTTCATTCTTACTGATGCCTGGTCCTACCAACAAATTGCATTAAAACCATGATTTCAGTGACCCATCATAGTCTTCAGTTCAAAACTCACTCATCTGTTTTGATTTCTAAAATCCTTTATCATATATGAGATATTAGACTATGTGCTTTACCTACATTACATTATTTCTTACTACTGAGAATCTTATAAATTCATAATTGAGAGATTTGGACCTGAGGTTGGGCAAACTCTGTCTGTTAAGTCAAACGGCCAATAAGTAGACAGGTCTGGACCTCAGCCCAAATGTTTCCAGGCCGACACTGGAATACTACACTCCTAACTGCCATGTCACACAGTAGACCTGATAGCTGTGACACACTTGGCACTGCCTGGACCAACAGGGTCTCTTAGGAAGGAGCTGCTGAATGCGCAAAGAGCAGATTGCAGTGGAAGGTATAGAGGAGGCAGTTTCATAGCAGGCTGGTCTGGCTATTGACAGAGCTGTGGGGGTCACATGAATTTATTAGGGTCTGAGCTGGGGAATTCCCAGGAGAAGGGTGGAGGAAGGAAGTGCTGTCTAATTCTTATCTGCGACTCTAGCCAACCCTGCTCTTCCTTGCTCATGGAAGTACTTACCTGGTAGGGGTACAAGGTGACTCCATTGGTTCTTGAAAGAGACCAGGTGCCGTCCAGGTATTGGTGAGCCTGAATGGCCACTGCGTTGGGGATGTTCCCATTGCTGGGACTGGTGGCCATCTGGAGGCTGACCTTGGCCTGGTGAGTTGGGGACCCACTCTTCTTTTCAGCCCCATTGGTGACCCCAAGGCTGCTGGGTTTGCTGCTGTGCTTGTTGACAAGGCCTGTGTAGTTGGAGGTGGCATACGCAGCAGGCACAAAGGCCCAATCCCTGGGCTGCTGAAGCCCACCGCCCACGTGCCGGGACCCTACCAGGGTGGGTATGTTGGAGAGCGGAGGGGGCGAGCCAGGGGAGGCATCGTAGTGCTCACTGCCAGCAGCCTGCTCCAATGTCAGCACCATCTGGATGGCTTCCTGCTTCAGCTGGTTCAGGTGTGTGGCGCAAATGTCACAGCGGTTATCTCGGTCATTCCATGCCTTTCGGATGGTGTTGGGGACCTGGAGTTTCTCATGAATCACAGCTGAGAAAGCAGGGTCCTGGAAAAGACACAAGCAGAAAAGAGAGAGACTGTAACTGAAGGCTGGTCAAAGTGATTCAGATGTCTGGTTTACGAATTAAGCCCTAGATATATCCAGAGTCTGACCACTTTGCATCCAGCAGAAATGAGAAGCCAGGCTGGCAAAAGAGTCTCTATAGTTCTCTACCATCGACAAACATACTTTTAAAAATGTAGAAATTTTATAGTGAAAACTTTAAAGAAGTCATAAAACGAAACATGATTTCTGAGTATCTTCATCAACCAGACAAATAATATATCTGCTAAAGAACAGGTAGCCACTCTGGACCCCTCCCAAGGATTCAACCAGAAGGACACCAGTGTCCGCGGGGCATGAGGAGGGCTGAGCGCAGTCACTGTGACCAATGCACTGGGATCCCGGCTCCTGTTCTCCATCAGAAGCTGGAAGCTGATAATAGATATAAGAGCAACTTGTGAGCCAGAACAGAGATTCTATTCTAAGAAACCCTTGGCCTCACCAGCACTGTGTGCTAAGAATCACTGGAAGAAAACCATGCCTACAGATTCTGGAGCAGAACGCAGCCTGCTGTATTCTCCCAGCAAAACTCTACAGATTAGCTTGTGTTTATCATTCGCCCCACAGCAAACTGTATTTCATCTTCTGACCCATTACAGCAGGCCAGGCTATTTTTCCTCAAAACTTCACCTAAAACTGCTATTAAGAATCTCAGTGTGGGGTGCAGTGCTGCAAGTTCAAACTTTCAGTTATTCCAAAGGCTGAGGCAGGAAGATCACTTGAACGCAGGAGTTCAAGATCAGCCTGAGCAACATAGTAAGACTCTACCCCACCCCCCAAAAATAAAGCCACTTCTGCTCCAAGGCCAGTATCTAAAAGAAATCAGAAAGTGAGCTTAACAAGGATGATGTCTCTGTTTACATTGTTGCACTTTTTGTGAGAAAGTAGGGTTATCCAGGTCTGTCACAACCTTGGGGTTCTGTGTGACCGTGGAAATTTACTGAATTTCACTGACTCATTTGTCACATAAGGCCACGGCTTATCCTTGTTGTAATGTCCTGCTAGCTGCAAGGCTCCGTTTGTGGAGGAACTGGGACTGGAAAAGATACTACCTACGTGGACAGACAGAGCCACTGCGGCAGCTTTTGAGCCTGGTGGAACTGAGCTTCAGCAGCTGTTGCAAATAACTGATGAGGCCCACTCTCAAGGATTATTGCCCCCTAGGCCATGAGGAGAAAACCTGCCCTTGTGAAATTTGTTGTCAGTGTGCATGGAACCCAAGCCCATCAGAAATGAATGAGGTGCAACGAGCTGTGGGTGAGGAGGGTGGAGTGGGCAGCTGGGGTGGGCAGGAAGATCACCGGTGGGAGGATGATTCTTAATTATGATCCATCTTGATTATGGGCTCCAGCATTTTGTTTTCCCTGTTTAACTATCCCGAAAAGCTCTTCAGCATGCACAGATTAATTGATTAATAAATCAAGAGGCCTCTTTACCCAGCAGCAGCCAAGAGCGGCTCAGGAGGTGGAAACTCAAGACAGTCATAAAATGATGGGAAACACTAGGAAGTCAAGGTTGATTGAGTCTCAGTTGGTGAAATGATGTGAACCAGGTGGGACTCGCCTTGTGGCATCCTTCTCAGTGACAGCGGCTTTGTCCAGCCAGTCCCTGAACATGACTCAGAGCGTGTGGGACCCAAAAGGCACTTGGAGGACCATTCTATAGCAGGCTACCGATGAAGAAACAGCTCCAAAAGGGCTACAAGTCCAGACCACACCAGATGTCTTGACCCCTAGAGTCCATGACTTTTCATTTCAAGAGCCAGGTAGCCCACCCATCAGTAGACTCATACTTTTGTACAGATAGATAGTTTTAAAGGAAATGCTCATTTGTTCAGAAGGAATTTATTTGGCCTCTGTATGTGCCAAGATATAGTTTATTGCTTTCATATGTACATTACATGATGAGAAGTTTCCCTTATTAACAAATGCTTTGGAAAAATGTTGTTGTTAATGAGCATATGGTATTTTATCCTTTGGTTGTTTCTTAGTTCACTTATTTATTCTCACATTTACTGCATAATCTAAGATATCTGAGAAATCAGGAGAATGGCATTTAAACGCAATCCACAGTCAATGGCATATGTTTTCAAGCCACCAAACTATTTGGTTTCAAGAAGCCTCGAATGTGTTGCTTATTCAGAATATTTTTGTTAACCCAATCATATAGGAGAGGTTCCACAGTAAGGAAGAAGCTATAAGAAGTCTCACCCACACATTGCAGTTTTTAGATTTTAGATGGTATCCTTAGACTCAACCTTTGACTCTGAGAAACTGCATGGCCGCCTCTGATTCTGACAGTCCATTTCATCTCCTCTGGGTTTGTACCACTCCCCCTTAAAGCAGTCCTTTTTCACTGAGCTTCTTGCTAGTTGCTGTTCAGCTTCCACCATTTAACAAATATGTGTGTTGGCTTCCAACACACCCAGCAGCACACCAGGCTAAGGATGTGAGGAATCCTATCTTTGGGGAGGTCACAGTCTAGGAGGGCTTCTTGGCTCCTGGATGACCAAATGCCACATCCCTCTGCTGCCACCTCTCATTCAGTCTGTAGAGACCCACAGGACCACTCAAGGAGACACAGCTCAGAAGCCAGCACCCCTATTTGGGTCACAAGACATCAAGAACTGTTCTCTTCCACTCACACATGTGCCAGCCAAAGCCAGCCCTGCAAGAGTCATCGAAGCCATCCCTAAGTGCCACC
>RJWM01016256.1:0-45929 GCA_004363535.1 Dasyprocta punctata | reverse complement strand
GTACCAACCAAGAAATAAAAAAATTAAAGGCCCACCATCCCAACCCCTGGCAAGAATGTGGAGAAATGAGAGCACTCATAGTCAACTGCTTGGAATGCCGATTGGCATTACATTACGGGGAAAGTCCTCAGTGCAAACTTTGAACTGCAGGAATGCCTTAGGTCATAGCAGTTCAGTTCTAAGTATATATCTTTACCATAATCAGAGTCCAAAAATGGCACCCGAGATTTCTTGCCCCAACCCCTTGGACTATGACCGTGATGACACATCGTGCCCCACAACAGAGGTGATGTTTCATGACATGGCAAAGGGATCCTGAAGATGTAATCAGGTTGCCAATCAGTTGACCCTGAGGAAGAGATTGTCCAGATGGTGAGCAAAGTGATTTTTCTGATGGTAGCAGAGGGGAAGTTACAGAAAGTCAAAGCAGAGGTACTCAACTCCCCATTGCTGACCTCAAGGCAGAGAGGGCCCCATGGCAAGCAATGAGGGAGGCCTCCAGGAGCTGAGAGAAGCCCTGGCTGACAGCCAGCTAGACGGAGACTTTAGTCCCATACAGGACTAGAATTCTGCTAACAACAAGGACAAGTTGAGAAGTGACTTTCCCCTCAAAACTGCAGACAAGAATTAAGTCTGAATGATACCACTCGGTCTGAGCAAAAAACCCAGTGACACTGCACCAGCCTTCTGACCTACTGAACTGGAAGGTAATAAGCAGGTGTTGTTTAAACTGTTAAGTTAGTTGTGCAACAATAGAAACGAAAACATACTCAACAGACAAGAATGCACATGCACGACAAAAGATAAACACAGTGCAAGAATGTTCTTAGCAGCATCATTTGTAGTAGCTCCATCAACATTAGAACAGAGTGAATTAGAGAATATCAATATGATGGAATACTATGGACTAATGAAAATGAATACATGTGTATTCTATACAGCTAGAAACAACCACAAAATTCACTCTCACAAACATATTGAAGGAAAGAAAGCAGACACGAAATACATATTACGTAATTCCTTTCATATAAAGTTTAAAAATTGGCAAAACTAATGTGGAGTATCATCTTTGGTGAAGAGGCACGAAGGGGAATCTGACATGTTGGCAAAATTCCATTTGTCTGCATTGTTGTTACACAGGTTAGCTCCTTTTTTGATAACTCATTTTTGAACATTCATCTAGGATTTTGATATATTTTGCACTGCATTGTTTAGTTCAGCCTTTAGTTCAAGAGGAATAATGGCCTCCAGATTTAATGATTACAGTATTTACATCATCTCTGTGTTTCCTTCCCCTGTGTTTACACAGGCCTTATCACTTCAGCTCTGCATATGTCCACAGAAATCTCTAAGAGGATGGGCAATTTTTGTGTAACTACAATGCCGTTATTGAATTCAACAAAATTCGCCATGATTACTTAGTATAATTTAAGATTTGTGACCATTTTAAGTGACTGCGTACCTTTCTAAAGAAAACCATAAAGATTTCTTTAGATATGAAAATAAATTCTCTTCAAAAGAGAACAAATACAGATGTCCAACAAATCTATGAAAATTTGTTCATCAGAAGTTGTCAAAAAAAAAGTAAATTAAGCCACACCACTTATTTGCTATGCTTAGATTATAAAATGGGGGCAGAGAAGAATGTTACAAAAATAAAAGGATGCCTCCCGTATGCCTACCTGTGCACGGGCTTAGAAGCAAGGACAACCCCTCAACACACACCAGTAAGCAACCTGCTGGTTCGGAGGTCTGGCTAAATTGATAGCAACTAAGGAACATTAAGCAACTAAATGCTAGTGTTTCGTTGATTTTGCAGGCCTGGGACCAGCAACATGAGCATCTCTTTGGAAGATGACAGTAGGCAATGTAGCAAATATGGGGGATTCTCTTCTGTCTTGTCTTCAAGGCCCAATATGGTTCTCAGTGTTTTCCTTTACTCTGATTATTATTATCTTTTGCTTTATTTTATATTCTGTTTTTATTGGCTTTATTCTGTTTTGTTTTTGGTTCAATTCTACTATACCTATTGGAATGGTCAGCTATTCTGAAGATAACAAGATATACTATAGTAGCTATTGTTTCCATAGCATCTTTCTTTGAAGTTCTATACAAGTTCTGCTGCTTTGTTTTGATTGATTTTGTTCTGTTATGTTCTGTTGGATTTTACTATCTTTAAAATAAAAAAATAAAATAAAAGGAAGAAGAAGAATAGATTGTATTAGTAAGAGCTGCTTTGTTGGTGAGATTTATGAATCGAAATCTCCCTCAGGGGATTCTGGTGATCCACAGTAAAAGCCTTGGAGACATGCGTTCAGTAATTCCACCCCTCGGAACTTAACCAGGGATTAGACCAAACAAGTATGGTAACAGGGACACGATGTGTATTGAACCACTGTTAACCAGAGTGATCACTTAGAAACAGTATTAAAATAATCTAAATATCCCAAATACCAAATGGATCATGTTTCTAAAGGAAAATATTGTACACACACGAAGAATGTGATACTATGAAACCAAATTATATGATAATTTACATGTACTTTTATTATCACATTGATGTTCACAGTGAATTAAATAAAAAAATAGCATGAATCATATAATATTATTCCATTTTCATAAATTATGTGTATATAAACTATGTGTGTAAAGACAGACTCCAAAATAATGGTAGCTTTTACTTTTTGGTCAAGTAAAAAGTGCTTCTAAATTTTTCACTCTGCTTATATGTATTTCCTACTTTTACATAGTTGTATTATCTTCAAAATAGAAATGTATTAATGAAAAACACTTATGTATGCAGGCAAGATCATGGTTAACATCCTTCTAGTACTTTTAGTATTTTTCCTGTGCTAGAAACTTCATAAATATCATTCATTGAATCTTATAAATATCATTCACTGAATCTTACTACAAACTTGCAAAGTAAATACTGTTATTATTTTTATTTTACAAACAAGGAAGCAGAATAAATTTGTAGGAAACTGCATTCTTCTCATGTTCAGCACTCTCCCCACCTTCTCGATTCCTGGTTTGGCTGTGCAATTTGCTATGGGAATAAAGTGATGCAATTCACCTCTGAGCAGAAGATTTGTCATTACAGATTCTATATTTATCTTTTCTTTTTGCTCAAGGTCAGCATGTCCCCGATAAGGCTTGCTTTCTCAGCTTGGGTGCTGGAATAAAAAGGCTGGGATAATGAATGAGAAATAAAACTTCTGTTCACTTGTGTTACTGAAGTTTGGGGGCTGTTCGTTACTGCAGCACAATTTAGCATAGGCTGGCTGATACAAAGCAGGTTGAGTTACCCTAAATAACCCAGCGATTAAGTAGATAACTTGGATTTCAAACCCAGAAACTGCTGCACCATAAATCTGTCCTATTAACTGCTATGTTTCCATTTATTCTGCTTTTGAGTTGTACTTTTTGCTTATATGATTTAAAAAACCTTTACAATAGCCTTGTGGATCCTAGGCCAGAGTTTTAGATCTTACCTTTGTCTTATCTTTTCTCAATCAGTGTGTAGGAGCAGTACTGTTCTGACATAGTCTTTTCAGTCTTGAGCTTCAAATATTAATACATGCATTAGTCAGGGTTCTCCAGAGCAACAGAACCAATAGGATGGATGGATGGATAGACAGACAGACAAACAAAGAGACAGACAGGTAGACAAACAGAGAGATAGACAGACAGATAGACAGAGAGACAGACAGACAGGCAAACACAAGAAGAAATTAACTGTTGGAATTGGCTTGCATGGTAACGGAGGCTGAGAAGTCCTGCAGGCTGCCATCTGCATGTTGGAGAAGAGGAAACAGGATGGTGTAATTCAATTCAAGTTCAAAGGTCTGAGAACTGGGGTCCCAGTGGTGTAAGTCTGGATGTGAATCTCAGAACCTTAGAAGTAGGAGTGCTGATGTCGGAGGGCAGGAGAAGATGGATGTCTCAGTTGAAGGAAGAGCAACTTCTCTCTTCTTTACCCTTTTGGTTCTATTCAGAAGCTCACCCAACTGTATGACATCATCCACATTGGTGAAAGCAAGTCTTTACTGAGTCTACTATTTCAAATACTGATCTCTTTCAGAAACAGCCTTGCAGACACACTCAAAAATAATGTTTTGTCAGCTCAATGGGCATCTCTAAGTGCAGTCAAGTTGATGTATAAAATTAACCTTTGCAAACGAGAGAGCAACTGAATTGAAGAGTATTCCTCATGAACTCAGATGACTTAGTAAATTATCACCCTTTCTTGTCCTGTTAGTCTTGAGAGTTTATACATTTTCCTGCACTATGATGCCTCAAGTTTGAAAGTATTTGGAGTACTAGGAAAATGTTATATCCATGGGATGCACAAGGCAAAGTTGGTAAAGTGCTAACGTTCAGTGCAGCCAGGTGCAGTGGTGCATGCCTGTAATCCCAACACTTGGGAGGCTAAGGCAGAAGGATTGCTGTGAGTTGAAGGCTACCCTGGGCTGCACAGTGAGTTTAAGATCAGCTTGAATTTCAGAGTGAGATCCTGTCTCAAAAAGAAAGAATAAAAATTGGTGTAAGAAAAAAGAGAAGCAATCTCCAGTTCTAGAGTTATATATGAAATTATTCAGAGGTGCAACACAGTGCATTGGTAGAACCTAATGCCATTCTGACACAAGTGCTTCCGATTACAACATTCAGCCACAGTCCAAAAAAGAGCTAAAAACTAAAATGTACAATTGAACAAAAAAAATGGGACAGTCAGCTGCATAATCTCCCTGAGCTCTACTCTCCTCACTGATACATTATTATTCTGGTTCCATTTTAGCCTCAGCTAATTGGCCCTTTCTCCCATCCCTACCCCTTAAAACACATGCACGCATGCACACACACACACACACACACACGCATGTGCACATGCAATGTTTTGTTGCATATTATAATCAAAATATAAATCTACTTTTACACTAGTCATCTTCAAAGTTAAAAAAAACAACTATACTCATAATTATGGTGTTTTAAGGCTAGGATACATCTTTGGGATCTCCCAAACTCCCTCAATTTAAAAGTGATAGACCTGAGTTTCAGAAAACCCAGGTGACCTGCCCAGGGTCATGTTTGATCTACTTAACTATAGCCCTCAATGCAAACTTGAGGTACCATTCTCCAGTGTTCTTTTTAGTCTATCACACTGCATTACTAGGTCAAGAATATCAGGTTTTCTTTGGGATGATGAAAATGCTTTGGTGGATGCGCGAGAATGCAAATGTATTAAACCCCACTGACTTTTACACTTTAACGTGGTTGCTTGATGTAAAGTGAACCTTATCTTAAAAAACTGTATAAAACAATACGATGAGAATTAATTACCCACAGAGCCTATTATAGTTGCACAAAAATAACCCCACTTGAACAGTATCCACCCCTGGGGCAATGATTTAATTCAGTCCGCTGACATCATGGCGATCTGCTGTGTAACCTGGGTGAACAGGCTCCGTGTGTTGGCTTTCATCTCCTCAGTTCTAAGAACTGCAGTGTTGTTTCCACAGTACTGTAATGTCAGGGAATTATATTTAAGCCATGCTTAACTCCTCCAGCCCACAGTGATCTTTCCCTTTTCTGAAACTGGCGTTTAGAGTCTGAACTGGATGATTTAGAACTTAATTAGGTTTCTTCTTGCGCTATTCTTTAATTGTTTGATGTAGGATAATCTTGCCTTGCAATAAGATTGTGAAAACTTTGAAGTTGGCTTGTGTTCACTTATTAATGTGTTCATGTTACAAACACTTTTCACTACCTGTTACGTGCCAGGTGCTCTGGACACAAGGAGAGAACAAGATGTGTCCCCCAGTGACAAAGAGTTCAGCATCTATAAAACCCCTGGCCTGGTACAAGGCAAATGGCTCAACAGCGTCAAGCCTCAGAGTCGAGAGACTTTGTCGTGCTCATGACCTCCCCAGCCTTGTCTTTTCTATTTCCCTCCTCATCTACTGACCAAACTCCATTCATCCTAAATGTTTTCAAGTTCCACACGCTCTGCTTAGCTCTCGCCTCTGATCCTTTGCATATGTTCTTGCTTCTTTCTGTAACACTCTTCTTGCCTTCCTTTCTCCTCCCTTTTGCCTGATAACTCTCATTCACCCTCTAGGTTTTAGCCTGGTCATCACTTGCTCACTGACCTGTACCAGGAGTTCTGAAGTCCTTCTGCAACCTCCGCTTCAATGTCTTTCTCATACTCTATTAGAGTCTTCTGTGTCCCCACCCTTATCCCCCTCATCTTCCATTCTAATTACTCCATGAAGGCAGGGACTAGGTCAGATAGTTCATTATGGTCATCCCAGAGCCTCACATATCATAAATGCCCAGTGAATATCTGCTGGTGTAACTGAATTCTATTGCATCAAAGATATGATTGCGCTACAGGAAAAACACCCCTCAAAATCTAGAACCATCTCCTGCCCAGTTCTTCTAGTTTTCTGACCTTCGTCTGAACAGTCTCCTGCAAGCATGTTTGGGGTACTCGGTCCTGAATCTGACCATCGAAGCAAATCTGGAGACCCAGAGTTAACAGGACCTGATGACTGCTGGAAGAACTGACAGCCCGAGCCCAGGAAAGGGCAGCAATGGGGCACAGGAGAGCTGGGTACACCCACCAAAAACTTTGCCTCTCAGAGAGAGTTCAGTGTGAGGCCCTTTGAACCCACAGAAAGCTTTGGGGACTTGAGCATCTGGGACCACACTGGGACAAGGAGCAGGGGGTCCCAGAAGGTTTGAATTATAGCAGCATCTAACACCACTGGGCCCTCGAGCAGGCTGCTTACTGGGGATCAGCCGTGTGATGTGGTTCCACATCACCAGAAAGTGCAGGCTTTCAGAAATGTCCTCTTACTTCCAAAAGGCCTCCCCTTTGCCCATGGTTATAGTTTCTTCCCCACATTTCTAAGCTTCAACTGCAGTGAAAATGCAGATTTCCCACTGAACAGCTACCTGGTAGAGGATAAATAATATAGCCAAGATCAGGCTGGACACCTGGGGAAGAGGGCAGAGGCTGCCAGGGCCACGGGAGAAGGAGATGGGGGACATCTGGATCGGGACAGGGATCTTTAAGGAGCAAGGTCAAAGCTTTCTCCTTCTCCCTGGGAGGGCTGGCCCTGACCGCTCACAGATACCTCTGTGGAACCCAGTGACATTTGGTCTAGGTTGCAACCTGCTCTCAGGTAAGCATGAAGCACCCATGCCCGGACCCCAATTCTCAGGTTTAATGTAACATAGGATGCTATATACTAAGGTGGAGGACTTTCCCCTTGCGGGTAGCACCAGGTAAAAAGTGTAATAAAATGATAAACTGGGAGCCAGTGAGACAAGCTGAGTCCTGCTGACCCTCCTAGTACAGACCCTTCGGTGAAAACATGAGGGACCAGAACTCAGTCTGGGCAGGGAAAGAGTCGCTTTTCCTCATGAAGAGCATCTGTGCTTTGCCCAGTGCAGAGGAAAGGCTGGCGAACATTCCCTCAGTGCCTGCTGATCCTGGCTAGGAGAGGATGAGTCATTGTTCATGTCTAGGGCTGCAGGGAGGGCTGGGTTGAGAGTTGCAGCCCCCCCAGTTAGCCAGCCTTCGGAAGGCAGAGCCTACACAGATCACGTGAGCCAAATCCCCTCAGTCATCTGGCGGATATTTTTAAATCCTGCATGTTAATGCCTGTTATTTCCTACGCAGATCATTTCCCGCCTCCCTTCTCTCTGTTTAGGGCTACACTCAGTGTTTGTCACCAAGGGACTGCCAGCAGAAAGTATGGCTTCGGTAAGTGGGAGATTTACTTAGGGATGCCCCCGCCCCAAGTGAGTTAAGGAGCAAAGAGCTGCTTCTTCCTGCTGTCTCTCCGCCTGACAATTACACTGCTCAGAGAAGAGATCAATGGGTCCAGTGGAAATTTTATTTATCTTCCTGCTACCGTGGAGTGTCTTTGCGCCTCAGCCTCCCAGCTGTAAACGCATTGCAGAAGCAGGCTACAGTGGACAGTGGGTGGAGAGAAGGACTCAGCTTGAGCCAGAAAGCTTTGCTTTCACCTTTGTCAGTATTCTGCTGAATGGTATCACGATGTGTCATTTTACATCATGGCGTGTCAGGATCAATAGGCTGCCTGGGTGGTTGGCAGGTGGGAGACGGTGGGAAGGAGACCACATTTTGACAAGCTGGGGGGAAATGAAAGCTTGAGTTGACTTTGGCCATGGCCAGGGCTTTGTGCTTTAAATCTCCCTTATCATATAACCACAACACAGGGAGACAGGCTTATCCGCTTCATGTTTGCATTCCTCGTCAAATGGTAACTCCAGTAGGGTAGAATCTGTGAGCGAATGAATGAATGAATGAATGAGATAGCAATGGAGAGAGATGTAGGGCATAGGGACCTGGTTCATTTCATGGGGTAAAAAGCAGAAATAATTATCTTTACATTTAAATATACTTACACAACAACTGAAATGCTTGTTATAAAGAATAAAGTGATATCTATACAAAGCATAAGCCATCAGGTCCATTAATAATTCAGTCTGTCTTGGGACGATTTGTCTATGCATTGGAAATTTGGATTAACTGCTTTTGTACCCAAACTGACTGAGATGGCTTTGTCTTTTGATCCTGTATGAACGTTGCTTCTGGGTTAATTAGATCCATCCTGGATTAGACTGTTCATGCTCAGATATAAATTCCTGCTCTGCAAAAAATCCCTCAGAGACAGTTCTGCCTTGCTCAAGAGTAACTCTGCCACTGCAGAGTTCTGGGAATGCAGAGTGGGAAGTTGCAAAGGTCTAATGCTGACGCAGATTGTGTGATGCCCCACATAAGTAGCGTGGGTACCAGTCCAATGGGGCACAGTCATCTTCAATAGAACGAAAGACTCAAATCCCAGCTCTTCCATGGCCCTGCAGATTCACAGTGCCCTGTGCCCTTTCCCTCCAAGTTCAGCTTCCCGCTGATTTGCTGCTTGGAGGCTAGGCCTTGCTCTCATGAAATATCCTCAGGATTACTTTTTTGAGATTGTCCAGTTTCTCTGCACAATGCATTCTGATGGCTTTATGATTCTCCTTATCTGCTGTGTTCTTGCTCAGGAAAGGCACATGAAAGTTGCCACATGACCACTGAGTAAGAGCCTTCACAGAGCCTTTTTATTTCTATCCAATCTTGCAACCCACCCCCAGGCTGCCCCCTTCAGCTCTCACTCTCCCAAGAATGAGCAATGGCAAGACTCTGGCCCAGGTGGTCAGAAGCCCATAAGGGAAAACCTAGACTAGACCCACTGGGGCTGCTTGTTCTCTGTAGCCAGCCTCAAAGCCTGGCCTCCCATCATTTTGAGATTCCTTCCTCCAGCCATGCTCTAGCGTGGCTTTCTCGTACCTTCCAAGGACCTGCTCAGCCACATGCCCTCCCACATGGTGGCTCATCGCGGAGGAATGAATTTAGGAAAAAGAGGGGCATAAGAAAGAGGCTTGAAATGATCAGGTAGGGAAGGGAGAGTGGAAAAGAAGGCAGCAGGTGCTGAAAGGAAGAGGAAACACAGCTATAAGAGTGCCTTTCTCTTTCAGGGAGCCCACAGCATACCCGGGAATGGACCAACTGAGCCTCAAAAAGTGGCCTGGAAGTTTACACTTCCTGTATTAGTTGGAAGATTTCAAGTTCAAGAGAGTATATGGCACAAACAACCAGGGGGTCTCTGCTGCCTGGAAGGTCCCACTTCCCATCAGAGTACTACTGTTCCCAAGCTCACCCCAGGGTGACACAGACACACCTTTTAAATGCCACATCCTACATCCCCTTCATGTTGAAGTCCCCTCCCTTAGCCTTTTGCCCTGAGATTTATTATTCTACAGTGATTACGTTGAATTGCATTTGAAATCAATTAGCACAGGTACTCAAAGATGAATGCTTGGGCTCTGAAGAAAGGTGATGAAAACATACCATTTAAATAGAAATCAATTTTCCTTTCATGTATTTCTTCCTTGCTGCTGCCCCAAATTAATAGTTTCTAGATATTTGTGTGTAAAGGGGAGACTTCTTCCACATAAACCATTACTGTTGCTACCTCCTCTTGCCTCCCTGGCTTGCATTAAAAAACATAATCCCCAACTTGCAATATTACTGCTTAACTGTCTCCGTGGGGATATTTTATGCCATGGCCATTTGAATAAGCACGGCAGCTCCAGTAACTGCCTTTGGGCTTCTTGTTTTGTCAACAGCTATTAGGTGGTCTGGGAGGCAGCCATTTGGTTCCCACAATATCAAATGTCAGGAACGCAGGCAGCAATGTCCCTCTGACCTGCCCAGCCCTCTCTCTGCATTGGTCTGTTCAGAAATTCTTCGTTTTATTTCATTTTGTTTTGCTTTTGTGGCACAGGGATGGGAATACATGTCCTCGTGCATGCTGAACAAATGCCATACCACTGGGCTTCATCTTCCAGGAAACCCTTCTCCAACTCCTGTTTGTTCCTTTCCTCCTTCTCTCCTGCCTAGGAACAGGGGCATTTAATACATTTCAAGCATGCTCCTAAATATTTTGTTTATGTGGCTCTTAAACTTCTCACCAACTGGGCGAGGAAGCAGCTGTCCCTGTGCCCATTACACAGATGAGAAGACCCAGGCCCAGAGACACAGCAACTCTCTTCAAGGTTGTGAAGGTTAGTTTTGTGTGTCAACTTGATTAGACTGTGGGGTGAACAGATATTTGGTTAAACATTATTTTAGGTGTGTCTGTGAGTTCTTTCGGATGAAAATAACATTAGAATCAGTACACTAAGCAAACCAGATTGCTACAGGGTCGTGATTGCAATTCATCTAAGTACTTCGATGGAAGACTGAGCCAGACAGAATATGTTCTCTGCTTGGGAGTATCTGAGCAGGGACATTGGTCTTCTGCTTTCAGGCTCTGACCGGGGCTTTCACCATAGACTGTCCCAGTGCTCAGGCCTTTGCACTGCAGATCTCAGGCTTCTCCACCACCATAACTGTGTAAGCAAATTCTTCCTAATACAAAGTACTGTTCTGTTTCTTCAGAGAACCCTAATGTGAAAGTTGTGCGATTTGAATTCACAAAATCTGATTCTGGGTTGGTTCTTAAAAATGTGTGTTTCTGCTTTTTGTTGAAAGCACAGACTTTAGAATCTCCGTAGGGTTCTGAGGGCATTTATTGCAGGGAGGGAACATTTCTATGTCACCCCAAGGAAGCCTTAGATCTTGCAAACTGGGTCCATAATTTCAGGGATGGCTTTGTCCACACAAAGTGTCCGGGCAAAGATAAGACTGCCATGTGGAGGGTGAAGGGCCACTGCCAGTGACACTTTAACCTGGACCCTCTGCTTATGTGTAAGACCGACATGGCCCCGACCCCCTCAAGGAGTCTATAGAAATCATTGGGCTTTTGAAATACAGAGGCTGTGCCTTCCCAGGCAAGCATCTACCCCTCTAGATGGGTGAATGAGCTTGCCATGGGAGTGCCAACAGCACTGCTGCTTGTGGTGGTCACCTTCCAGGATCAGAGATGCAGCTCTTGTCTTTAGCCATGAACAAGAATGCGCTGACCAAAGAGGACCGAGCACTCTCATCTCTAGATTCCAGGGCAGTGGTGGCAAACCTATGGCACACATATTGTTTTTAAAACAAAATATGTTAATGTATGAGTTGTTTCTTCTAAATTAAAGCCTCAGTATTCAGGTTTAGTTGCAGCGTTGCCACTTTGTGATTAACAAGTAGGTTTTGGGTTGCAGTTTGGGTCACCTCTAAAAAGTCTCACCGTCACTGGTCTAGGGAGTCTTCTGACTGGCATTCACCCATTCAAAGGCCCCCAAGGCTGAGAAGGGCGAGTGGACACCATCATCTTCTCTAAGAGTTTTAGAATCCAGTGTGGGATGGAATCCATTCCAGGGCAGGTCCAAATGTTTCCATGCTTCACTGAGCTCCATTTCATCTTTTTCTTTTGCAAAAGGAAAGGTGCATGTTAAACTTCAGCTCCCCTTTGGTGTCATAGACATGTTTTTCTGCTGGAGATCTGAGCTGTGCTCCTTGAGTTTGTGCTATCAGGGACACACAGTTCCCTCCTGCCAGCCCTTTCTGAATCTCACTGAGCAGAGCATTTCTTAATTTCACTGCAGAATGTAATTATTGTTCAGACCCATTCCAGATACATCTGGCACTCATTTTCTCTCCTCGTCCTCCCTCATTAAAGCATGTCACAAAATGAAAGAGCTGGCACAAGTGGGAAGGAAAACAACCTGATACCCGAAGACAGACTCTTTCCATTACAAATGTGTCAACAACCTGCAAGAGCCAAGGAAAGCTGGGGTGCTAGGGCCATAAAATCAGACTGTGACATTCCTAAAGTGTCATTCAATGAAGGGTGGGCATTGCTAAGTCAGTTCATCAAGTTCACCTGATCTTGGCTGTTAGTAAAACTGACCAGTGCATGTATTCAGATCTGAAACGACACCAAGATGCCTGTGCCCTGCAAGGCTAAACCAGTCATGGATCCAACTAACATTATACAGGGGCCCCACTGAATACTCAAAGGATCCATCAGTCCCATTCTATATAGACGTTATCTAAAATCTAAGATCAAAAGACGCCCTGCAATGTTAAAATTAAAAGGACTGACAACACCAAGTGTTGGCAATAATGCAGAGAAAATGGGAGGCTCCTGGTCAGGGATTTAGCTCAGTGGCATAAAAGCCTGCCTGGCAAGCGCAAGGTCATGAGTTTGATCCCTGGTACAAAATAAAATAAAATAAAATAAAATAAAAAATAAAAAATAAACTCCTAAAATGGTGGAAATATAAAATAGAATGACCACTTTGGAAAGGAGTTTGGAAATTTTTCAGAAAGTTTTTACAAACAATTCTATTGTTAACTGTTTCCTCTTAAAAGGAATGAAAATGTATGTCATGAATATTCACAGCAGTCCCAAACTCAGATGAATGTAGAAATAAGCTGTGGCATATCCGTTCAGTGGGATATTTTTTAGCATTAAAAAGAACATATTGCTAATACATGCCAATGAATGAATTTTGAAATATTATGCTGAGTAAAAAAAAAAAAACCAGACACAGAAGACTATAAGATTATACTTATTTAACTGTAGAACAGATAAATCTATTTGATAGTGACCAAAAGATCAGTGGTACCTGTGGATGGAGTGGTAGGAGTGGCAATGACTGGGAAAGGCAGAGAGGGATGCTGGGGTGACAGAAAGGTCTTCTATTTGATTGTGGTGGTGATGGTGTACGTATATAAATCTGTCAAAACTCATCAACATATGCACTTAAATATATCGTATTGTACATAAATTACACCTTAATGAAGTTTGGTTTAAAAATAAGAGTCTGTATCTTATGGTCCTAGAACTTGAATTAGAAAATCTTAGGTAGAAAAAGGATCTTAGGGTTTTCTTAGTTCCTGCTTCTCCTTTAATAAAGATCAGGGACCAGAGGGGTTGAGACAGTCTGTCCTCATCTGGGTTTATAACTTGCAATACAATTCACTTTCTAATAGTTAGAAAGTGAAGCTAGATGCCCTAAAATGCCATGTGCTCCAGGAGTGAAGAGAAACTTGATACTACAGAGACCAATGTGGATACCTGGTGTGGGTTTCTCTGCATATCTGGGGGAGTAATTTCCAGACCTTGTCTCCCCTCTCTCTCTCTCTCTCTCATCTCTCTGCTGCCCAAATCTTCCATATCCTCAAGGCTCATTACTTAGCTGACATCTCCTGGGGTCACCCCAGTAACGGCTCTGTCTTCTAAAACACCCCATTTGGCAAATGGCTGCAGCAACATCTCTTGAGTTGCTACTTAATTGCCTTATAACTAGTTTCATTTCATATTGGTGTATTCTGTCTCTCTAACTTCACTACAGGTATACGAACAGCCAGGACTGTGTATGACCAATGATTTTCTATCCCACACAATTAGATACACAGTAGATCCAATAAACACTTCTTGAATAAATGTATTTGTTGAGGGCAACACCTGTACCCAGAGGTTCTGGAGGTTGAGAAAACTACAAGAAAACAGGTTATTATGCTAACCCCTGTTAATTTTCCTATGGTCTGGTTTTGAAGGCCTGTAATGCTTTCATCCTTTTGTTTAGTTCAGTTTTGTACTATTTTGTTTTGTTTGAATTCACCATGTGTGAAGGTATGGACAACTATTTCAAAGAAAACAAGAGACATTATGGTGGCCACTGTTGATTTTCTGTTGTCTTGTTTTGAAATTCTGTGTTGCTTGCATTGTTTTGTTCTGATCTGTTTTGTTCTGTTTGGTTTGGTTTTGTTTTATTCTCCTTAAAATAAAAAAAAATAATAAAATAATAAAAAGGAAAGAGGTTACCTGATCCCTTGAGCTCAGGTACTAAGTGTCTGGAAGGAGGGTCTTAAAGGGAAAAGCAATATTGAAACCCTTGCAAGTGGTTCCCAATCTTGGTTGTGCCCAGAACCACAAGGGAAATTCTAAAAGTACAGATGCCTGATTCCACTTGCAGCTATTCTGGTGTAATTGATCAGGACAGGGGCCTAGGCATCTAGAGATTTGTGTATTTCCTCAGATGATTTCAATTTACAGCTGAGGAGAAAAGTACTGAAATAGAAGCTATAACCTGCCTTCCTAACTCCACTCATTAGCAAACATTAGACTAGGTCAGAGCCTTCTCAGACTAGGAAGGGGGGCTATCAGACAGGAGGCCATCTTTGCCTCCCCAAATTTCAAAAGAAAATCCATGACATCCTCCCCCATTCCTTACCCCACCAGCTGCTGCATTAGCATTTCCAAGAGAATATTGAGAACTCCAGAATGTTCATTAAATGCTTTGGCAAGCATCAGAGGACAAGATTAGAATTAGACAAGAACTCTTTCCTTTGTTTGGCAAAGAAGAAAATGGCTGGTATTTACTGCCTCGGGAAGCAGCTCCTTGAAGGGAAGTATGAGACTGAATGCTTGTTTCAGCACTAATCCTGGCATTCAACTTTGCAACCTGGGGGAAATTGTTCCAGGTGATACAAACCCTGCCCCTTCCACATTGCACAGCATTAACCACGCATCCCTCGCGGAAGGGCCTGGAGATCCAGCCAAAGTTGGGTTCAGTGCCCCAATACCTACTTGGAGGAACGAAGCAGCCCACCCAAATCTTCCGTATCCCCAAGACCCACCTCGTCAGCTATTCTAGCCAAACCACCATAAACAAATTGAAGAGAGATCTGGAGCATAGTGCCGTCCAGCAGAAGCCCCATGATAGGAGTGTAGTCACCATGAGAGCCCCAGTGGACTAAGGGGAGGGGACAACACCGAAGCAAGAGAGGGACACACGAAGGCAGTGGAAGCCCTGGGAAGAGCCACTGACACCGAATTCTTACCTCCTCACCTCATCCACAGGGTCCCTTTGTCCTCCAAAAGAAGGGAGGGGTTCTTTTATGCCTCCTCATCTTCCTGAGAGAAGGATTTGAATATTGGTATGCAGCTCATCAGAGTCTATTCTATTTTTTATTTATTTTTATTTTTTGGTACCAGGAATCAAACTCATGACCTCATGCTTGCCAGGTCAGAGCCTATCCGATGTCCATCACAAGGTGTATCATTTCCCCCCTTCACTAATATTGAGTCAAGATATGGTTTTTCGCAAACATCAGCTCACCGAGGACCCAAATGTTCTGGTGTTTCCTGCCCAGCTAATGCCAGCTACATCGTGGGGATCGCTTGAGCCCTGTGCTTAGTTTAATAATAGCTCGTGGTGTGAATTTTTTACCGTCTTAAAATCATGTCTACAGAAATGGCTTCTTTTCTCTGCTTCCTCCCATCTTCTTCATAATCAACAGCAGGAGAGAGAGCGGAAAGCAAACTGCTGGTGTTGGAGCCTGCAAACCTCTTTGTTCTCTCCAGTTCCAGCAGCTGCAGCCCCATGAGGATCAGGAAGCTGACTTCCTAGATTGGTGAAGAATGTTAAATATTGATGACTTCACTCTTGGGTTCTTTGGTCTTTCAGCACCAGCCGTGGCTTATTCCGCTTGCTGCTCTTGTTGAGGACTTACGTGTGCAGACCCAAAGATGAGCACAGCACCTCCCTGTCTGCAGGGGTCTGTCAGTCCAGCCTGAGGGACGGGCATGCACACAGCTACACACCTACATGCCCACATAGTTAAGGTTTAGAAAGAAACTTGCCTTTCTTGATCTACTTGGACAATAGCCTCCCTCCCTGACCCACAGGGGTAAAGCAGAAGGATGGAGGAAGGATTTGAACGTTGGCAAATAGCTAATACTTACTGAAAATTTACTATATTCCAGGTGCTTTCTGAGCATGTTATGTGCATTTTTTGTTACTTTTTACCTACCTTTCCCAAGAGAGGGAACTGAGGCACAAAGAGATAAGTAACTTGTCTGAGCTCCAAGATCACACAGCTAGAAAGTGAGTCTAGGCAATCTGGCCCAGCAGCCATTTCCTCTTAGAAATTAGGGTTTTGGTCATTTGTTCTGGCACTAGTTGCTTTTGCTTCCTCCTAAAATCCCTTGAGAGGAGAACTCACCCTTTACACACAAATAAAAAATAGCTTTTCCAGGGGTCCAGGGTTAGCCTAACTACAGTAGAAGAGGAGGCTCCAAAGGCCGCAGCTCAGATCTCTTAGACAGGACAGGTGAGTATGGGCCTCTCGTAGGTCTGTAGGGGACTGCTGTTCCCCTGGTACCACCTTCCTCAGTCTGCGTGTCACATTGCTGTGATGTGACAAGACCCGAGGTGCAACCATTCCTTTGGAGGTTGGGGAGGAAAGGGGAGGAAGAAAATTGGGAGCAAGGAGGGGAGAGATTCAGAAGAAGGGGGAGATCAAAGGTCTAATACCACAAAGAGGGCAAGAAAGGTGAGGCTGAGAAACTAGGACTGGCCCTGGGGCATCTATGTGCTTAGGGTCTTTGGGAGAACTGGTATGGGTGACAGTGATCATGGGAGCTGGGGCTGGGGAGTTTGGTGAGCGTCCTAAGGGTTAGCTTCTTCTCTTGGGGCTGAGAATGAAAGGAGGGAGGGAGAGAGAGAGGAGGTGGGAGTTTGGTGGCGGAGTTGGTCAAGTAAGGCAGGGTCTGAGAGTGCTTCATGCAGACACGTGAAGAGGCAGAATGGTAGAGCATAGCTCTGGAGGTGAGCACAGAGGAAAGAGGGGGAGCCCCAAGGATTGCTTGGGAACAGGAAATATCTAAAATGCCCAACAAAAGGACAACAGAGCAAGATTTATCTATATGGTGGCATGTTTTGCAACCATGAAACATTATGCTTTTGAAAGCTATTTAACAACCTGAAAAATGTCCCCATAAAAGAATACAGGAAAAAGAAGTGTAGAAAACTATGTGACATGATTCCAGTTTCCCTGAAAATGTGCCTCTCTTTGCACCAGCAGGAAACATACTGGAATATGCATGACTTTCAAAACTTATTTTCTGTATGTCCCGCATTTTCAAAACAAACACGTGCAACTTTTATGATGAAAAGGAGCACAGATGTCTGGGAGTCTTGGCTAAATGATAAGTCTTACTGTGCCTTTTCTTTGTTATTATCCTCTCCAGGAACTGGGAGGAAATTGCTTTGCCCTGAGGTGAGCTCCTCCAGAACCCGGATCAGCATGGACTAGCCGTGTGTGGAATTCCCACAGCCAGCCCAGGTGATGGGTGGGAAGGGACAGAAAAAAAAAATGCAGAGTAGCTTTTAAAAAACTTTGTTGGAGACAGAAGGAGCACATGAGGGAAAAACAGCACCCTGGTGATGTGGCCCCTGGCCTTTCTGGAAGGGGTCAGTCTATGGAGAGGGACAAGTGCTCCACAAAGAGGCTATAGCTGTGGGCTGGAGCCTCTGGTCACTGGCTTGAAGGGGAGGAGCTGTAGGTGTACTGGGTTTTAGAAGGGAAGAGATGACACTACCTTGCTGGCTTGCAGTCCTAGCTGCTAAAATCACTGGTTCTGAGTTTCTATGCTTTGCCTGTCACATAGGCCACGGCTTTCGTGCAAAACCCGCCCAGGGTCTGGGGAGCAGGGCCTGGAAGAGTGCGCTGCCCCAGGGGCTTTCCTCTCTCCACTTCCCCTGGTCACTAGCTCTGGAGGAGGGACAGTGCCTGAGAGGTGACTGGAGAAGAAAACCCAGCAGAGCTTGGTGACGTCAAAGCCGGAGTGAGGGGGGTGGTGCTCGTTATCAGACAGCCTGGTGGTGCTAATTAAGCACGGGGAAGAGTGAGGAGTGGCGCATGCGTGGGCGTGGGAGCTGCACAGAGGGCTGCTCATCTGCAGTCCCTACACCTTTCTGTCTCTGACTTGTGCATTCCCTGCAACAGATGCACCTTTTCCTCCTTACCTGCTCTCCTCTGCTCCCGCCCCATGTGGCAGTGGGGCTGTTCCCTCAACATCCTTCCACATGGACTCCGTGGGCTGCTGCCAGAGCTGGGGAACTCCGGAGGCAGGTTCTCAAAGTATATTTTTGGGAGGTTGGAAGGGCAGTGACAGTTTCTCCATCTAAGGCCTTTGAGTATCTATTCTCAGCCAAGCCCTACAAGTGCACTGGAAATAAAGGGGAACAAACCTGTCTGCTCTATGCTTTTCTGAGAGTGGGGATGAAAAAATAGAGAATCCCAGTGTTCTCTGTGGCAGACACTGCTGAGCACTGGAGAGGAAGCTTAAGAAAGGGAAGAGAATGGGGTGCTGGGGGGACTCTGGCCCCTCAGCTCCTGAATGCTCCTCAGTGGCAGACACAATATCTTCAGACAGGTGATTCAGCACAGAACACCAAAAGACATGGGCTTGCAACTTGCTGCTCATGCCTTGCTATGAGTATGGTCTTGTGTCCCTGCCAAAGCCTCATGTAATCATGGACGGGGCTGAATCTGGCATTTGTGACTGGTTTGTTATCTGGCACTGGGATTGGTGATGTGAGTGCTGCACCTGCCCAGGGGTGGAACCGACATACAGTGCAAGGGCAGGAGGAAGACCTGTCTTGCTCTCTCTTGCCTGTTTGCCTTGCTGTTTGGCGGCCGCCATGAATGGCTGGCCCACCACGCCCCCCCCCCCCGCCTTGCAGCCAGCTGAATATGAACTAAAACCTCCAAGAACTGTAAGAAACAAACCTTTCCTTTCCAATTTTGGGCATCAGGAATTCTGTCTCAGCAACGAGAAAAAAGTAACCAAGCCATGCCTCATCCGTTCCAAGCACACTCCCAGAAATAACCCCGGTCCTGGCAGAGAGGCTGTGCTACCTCTTAAGACATGCAGGTTTCGGGTGATACTTTGGGGAACCCAGTGCTCAGAAGTGACAGGACCTCTCAGCACCTGGACACAGCTCTGGCTCAGCACCTTTGCCCTCCCTCCCCGTCCATCACTGCATTCAGCGTTGCTCTGATACAGCTGCTGTGCAGTGGTCAAGAGTTGAGCCCACCCTTCCCATCTGTCCCTTTCACCTCTCCAAACTCCTCCCCACAGCTCACTTGCCCACTGGGAAGCCACGGGGTCCAACTGGACAGAAGGAGCAAGGATTTGTCTAACTAAAAGGGCCTTTGCTTTAGGAGGAGCCAAAGCACAGCTGGCACTGCCTCATACATACTGGGATTTGGTTACACGGGGAATGAAAGTACCGAGAAAACCAATGATATTGGTAAAAGCAGAAAGTCGCTACCACCTTAGGCTGCAGAGGCCAGGGAGTAAGATGTGTCGCCAGAGCCCAGAAGCCACAGTGTCTGGAGGAAGCTAGGACCGTGAGCTGTGGCTGCATAGTGAGGCTGGAGACAATGTGGAAAGGACACCATCACCACTGCAGACACGGAGACCCGAGCCTGTCCTGGTGTCTCTTGACTCTAGTCACGATTTTCATGATTAGGTTTGTGTTACCTAGACCGTAGAACCCAGTTACTAATCCAGCAGGAATTGAGGTGTTACTGTGAAGATATTTTATAGATGTGGCTACATCTGTTACCAGTAGTTAACATTTAGTGAACATTACTCTGAATGGACCTCATCTAATCAGTTGAAAGCCTCAAACAAGTTCCTCAGGGAGGAAATTTTGCCTCAGGACTGAATTCAGCATCAGCCCCTGCCTGAGTACGCAGTGTTTTCGATCTGACTTACACATTTAGACTTGCCAGCCTGATTATAGGAAGCAATTCCCTGAAATAAAACTGTCTATCTGTCTGTCTATCTATCTATCTATCATCTATCTTCTTCATCATCATCTATCATCTACCTATATTCATCATCTATCATCTAACAATCATCTACTCATCAATAATGTATCAGTCACCTGTCTAGCATATCATCTATCTAGCACCCATCTATTATCAATCAATCAATCTATCTATCTATCTACTTACTTTTCTTTCATTGGTTCTATTTCTCCAGAGGACTGATACCACCTCCTATTAACCAAAGCTCCATGAAAGCCACCTGACAAAGGGGCCTCAGCAATGTGGCTCTTTGCAATTCTATGCAGAGGAGAGGGAAGCAGGGAAATGAATCTGACCAGTAGCATCTTACCCAGAATGATATTCAGAGTTCTGCTCTATATTTCCTGGAATATGCCTCTTTCTTATACAGTTCCCAGATGTCTGCAGAACAAGGATGGCAAGCATTTCTTGAATACTTAACTATTTACCCAATCCCATGCTAAGTGCTTTGCATGTATTATCTCATTTAATCCCCATGACTGTCTAGTGAGGAGGATGCTATTATCACCTCTGTTGTTCAGATAAAGAAATGGAGAAATGAAAGCATTGAGACTTTAACTAACATGTCCCAGTTTAAGGTGGAGCTGGGCCTGGACTCCAGGCCTCATGGTCTTTTCCCTTTAAGGAATGGATGCAGTATAGTTAAAAGATCATGCATCTGGTGATCCAGTAGTCCTGGGTTCCACCCAGAGTCTATTATCTTCATAGGGATGAGCAAATTTGTGTGCTTTGGTCAGATTTCTTTTACTCATCTATGAAACGGGCACTGAGGTGACCCAATCAAATGAGGCCACATCTTCCAAAGCACTCCAAGACCCACACAGAGCAGCGCAAACCCAAGCATTCTCTTTCCTAATCACCCTTCTGACTTTTTCCTTCCACTCAAGGGTTCCCATGCATCTTTCTATTTCCCCTTTGCTACGCTCTGTCCCCCATTTTCATTTTCTTCCTCCATTCACACTGACTCTGCCCAGCCTGACACCCAGCTTGGTGTCAGGTGGTGTCTTGCTTATGTCACCACCAGCCAATTGGAGGACTGGAAAGAAACCGTGCGTGACTTGTTCTGTCTGGAGCCTGTGCAGTAAAAATCACAGGCTGGGGGCTTCCCAGAGGAGGACTGTGGCATTTTGCAGAAGCTCTGACTTTCCTTCCAGCAGCCTCTGACTGGCTCCTTTCATTAAAAAGAGAGCTGGCCTTTTCCTGCTCCTGGCCCTGGAAACCTGTGTGCACAGGCAGCCGCTTTCGCGCGCACAGTGCATGGATCACACAATGAAACATAGCCTTTCGGTCTCTTTTCTCCAAGTATTGATCACTGCTCTGAATTTTTCACTCCTGCTTTTTCCTGCAATGATTCATTTTTAAAAGAGGAGGCAGGTTGTTCCTCCTCCGGGTTCTTTTCCTTTCCTTTGCTATTTTTCATTTTAACCTTCCTATGAAGAAAAGCAAAGCAATCATAAGATTCTAGAATATTAGAAAAATAACCCAAACCTAGTCAGGTATGGTGGCACAGGCCTGTAATCTCAGCACTCGAGAGGCTGGAGCAGGGGGGTTGCTGTGAATTTGAGGCCAGCCTGGGCTACGTAAGGAGACCCTGTTTCAAAAAAACAAAACAAAACAAAAACAAAGAAGAAAGAAAGAAAGAAAGAAAGAAAGAAAGAAAGAAAGAAAGAAAGAAAGAAAGAAAGACTCAGATTTGTATTTCTCTAACTGCAGGATACCTATGTGGAGGAGGAGGGATCTGTGATCTTGTATCAGGGAGAAGTTTTTAAAATATAAATCAAACATAGAACATCTTTCTGGAGCATTATCTCACTCAAAGATTTGGCAGAGAATATTTTTATATTAGAAGAAACTAAAATGTATTATGGAGTTAATTGTAAGATTCACATAATTTTTTAGGTTAAAAACCAAGACTTTCAATTCAAGGATAGAGGGAGAGGGAGGACAGGGTAAGTCAGCCCCCATACCAAGGACTGACCTCACCAGTTCCCTGAGTGCTTGTAGCCAGCTTCTAATGCTGACTGAAGAATGAGAGTTTCTTTTTTGGAGAAACAGAAAAGCCCAGATCAAAGATCATTCTTAATAACATTTGGGAAACATACTTTCAAATAAAAGATATCTAGTCCATCATTTTTGCCACACTTCTAACGACCAATGGACAAGGAAGCACAGCCAGAGACTCAGGTATGGCAGATGGGCATCCAGTTTCATTTTGTCTCCTGTAGTCTTTCTCCCCACACTCTCAAAACCTGGGAAGTTGAAGCCTACATTTCCCAGGATTCTTTGTAGCTAGTGTATAAGAAAAAAAATCTGGCCCTACCCTTAAGAAGCATTTGACTTTGGGATGAAGGCCTTTTTCCTGATGCCTTGGGCTGGTTTTTCACTGGCAGGCAGAATGGGGAGGTTTCCTACACCAGCCTCCCCTGGGGCAGTCACCAGCTTTGTAGGAAGCAAGTCACAATTGAGGCAGAGTGAGTTGGAGTAAGACATACATGCACTAAAAAATTAAAAAGTGCTAAAAGGCATTTAAAAAAGAGTAGGTCCTTGACCCTAATCCTTTCCCTCAAGCCCTGCTCCTTGAAATTGTATCTCCAGCAAGGGGTTCTTGAATTCAATTCTTCCTGTGGCATGGTGCCCTTACTTAAAAATAGGGTTGTTGCAGATACACTCAGTTAGGATGAGTTTGCCTGAAATAGGGTGGGACAAAATGACTAATGTTCTTGTAAAAAGAATGCCATGTGAAGACTGGAGTGACCCTGTCACCACCAAGGAAGCTCCGGGAGCTGGGAGAGTAGCCGAGCGTAGATCCTTTTCTAGCTTCTTCAGAGAGAACACGATCCTGATGACGTTTTAGTTTCCAACTTCCTGTCCCTAGAACGGGGAAGCAATACATTCCTGTTGCTTAAACCACTCATTAGTGTCACTTTGTTATGGCAACAGTAGCAAACTAAGACAAAAGCAAAGGGATATCGATAGGGAAAGGTGGCCCAGAATGACAACTGGACAAGTAGCCTAGCGCACAGGGAACAGGAAGAGGGTCCAGAGATGGCATCTTCAGGAGGAGAACTGAGCTCAGCAGTTTCTGTTGTTTTTCTATTTTCCAAGTAGAAAAATAATACAGGGAGAAGATTAATAATTCTGTTGGAGAGTGTAGAAAGAATGAATGATACGTATGCAGAAAACTAAGCAAGCAGTACCCAAATCAAAAACAAAGGAGACAGTTATTAACTGTAGGATAGACATAAAAAGGAAATGCAGTCACAGCATAGTATGTGGCTTGGCAGTAACCAGTGGATACCCAATCACAACAATGTACATTGATTTAACCAGAAATTAGGATGGGAAAGAGGAAAGGAGGCAGCAAATGAGAAGGCAAGTGATTTTGTCCCATAATAAAAATCAATAGATAATATAAAAATCAATAGTAGCAAGAAATACAGCAAAGGCATATTATTTAAGGTAAATACTGAAGAAGCAACTAAAAGAGGGCTTTAAAATGGCTGCTCAAGGAGCAGAGACTGGGGGATGGAAAGGATTAGGGTCAGGGGCCTACTCTTTTTTAAATGCCTTTTAGCACTTTTTAATTTTTTAGTGCATGTATGTCTTATTTGAGGGGAAAAGGCACACTTTAAAAATAAAAACCCTCCATTTCTTTTACCCTTTCACGGAGCAGAGATATAAAATGATTGACTGAGCCCTACTTATCACTCCTACGTCCTCTGTGACAGCTGACAGACCTGACAGCCTTCTCTTTAGTGTAACTGCTTTAGCTATTTTTCTTGCACCTCAGATATTTCCCCGTCCATTTAATCACCTCAGTCATTTTTTCTGCATTCCCTCCAGCTTTTCCTCTTCCTTTTAAAGCACTGAAGCTGGAAATCCCATAAGGTCTGCTCCGTGAGGCGCTGAGCAACATGGGCTTCCTGGCTAGATGCCATTCACCTGATGCCACTCACGGAAGCTGAGTGGTTCTGCCACCTGGGGATCTAGCTTGGCTGACACTCCTACAAAGGCCAGCCTTGTGCCTAAATAATTCAGTGCTGCTCTTGAACCTGGGTCCAAGGGTCCCCATTGCGCTTCTCTGTTTTCTGTGCCTCGTTCAACTTAGTCTGCTTCATTATGACCCAGGAATGATTTGCATTACTAAAATTCTATAATTCTATCTAGGCTACAGATAAAAATGGGCAACTGTAGGTATTATATATCTATCATCTATCATCTATCATCTATCATCTGTCTATCTATCTGTCCATCTATCTAGTCTTGAGGAAGTGGCAATACTGGGGAACATCCTACTTGCAACTCTGCACACTCAGTCTCAGTTCAGCATAGATGAAAGTGGACTCTGGCAATCAAGTGGACTACAGACCATACTGCTGAGGGTGCGCTTCCTGTCTTTGTGCAACAGAGGGACTGGGTTTGGGTTAAATCTAAATCCCTTGTCCCAGGGTCCTAAGAGTGCTGCTCCTATGCCTAAGCATTCATTCATTCATTCATTCATTCATTCAATAAACATTTATTAAGTGCCAATAGGGTATGAATCCAAAAGGCACAAAGCAAACATTTGTGAAACAGAATTGTGTGACGACAGACACCAACCCATTGTAGTGACAGAGCAGTGAGGAGGAGCGGGAGGCAGGAACCAGAACCCCCACCATCCTGCATAAGAACTCTGGGGTGGATGACCCCTGGCCTGAACCACAGCAAGTGGCTTGTCACTGAGCCCATCACGTGGGACAGAAGCAAATGCTTGCTGAGGTCTCAGGTCGATTACATCTATTGCTTCCACCTTATCTACATAACCTGTCACTCTATCATAGAAGGAAATTAAATTGCTCCGAGTTGATTTACTCCTTACATGGCCGTGTCCATAAGCTCCCCAGGCCTTGCCCCCTTCTGGCTGACTGCACATTGATTGCCTGATGATTTGTTCTAGCATCTTCCCTGGAAGCCAAGTTAAGCTTATCAGACTACAAGGAAAGTGGTCATCGTTTTTTTGCTTCCTAAAAGATGGACATTGTGCGGCTCTTTGTGCAGCTTCTGAGGTAACGCCCCTTCCCTGTGAATGCTCAGAATAATTGCTGGTTCCTCCCCAATGGCCCTTACCAATTCCCTTCTTTCATTCAACTGACTGTTGTGAGTCCCTGTGGATTTAGCTTCAGGCAGCTTTTCGCAAAGGATGCGCTGGTCTATTTTAAGTCTACTGGCCCTGGCCATGTCACATGGGGTAGGAAAGGGACTTCATACCTAAATAATAAGCCCAAGGGTTAAACACAAAGGAAAGCACAAAGAAGAAGCGTTTTGTACTCATCAGCCATGGGTAGGACTGAAAGGGAAACAGAAATGTGGAGAATTATTGAGAACTGGTTCCGTGCGAGACAAAATGTCTCCTTGTGGTTGCTTTCTGAGTGCAACTCCAGACCTTATATCAAAATGTAACATCTTTTAGTAAAGACAGAAGTAAAAATACACATTAAAACTGCTGCTATTTTGAATCCTTGTGTTACCTGCTTGGCCTCTTTGTCCTTCGGGAATGCCATTTTCCTGGTTTTTCTTTTGTGTAATGTAAATGAAGAATACTTCTGGTAACATTTCATCAGGCCTGTCTGCCCTCTCTGCCCCGTGCATGCATGATCAGGCCACTTTCTCCTCCCTCTAGTGATTTGTTCTTTTCCTCCCCTCTCCCTTTTTCCCTACTCTACCTGCTTTCACCTCTCCTTTTAGTAGGCCTGTCTACCATCTCTATCCAGCAGCCCTTCCTGTCTTTTCCGTGTTCTAGTGGGTTTCTTTTTTTTCTTTTTTGAGACTCCTGAGCTGATTTCTTAAAGGGCACTAATTTTTTGTTTTCATGTTTCTTTACCTAGCTGAAATTTCCCCTCCATTAAGTAACAAGAAATTTGTTAGGACTCCTTCAGTTTAGAGAAATCTGTTCCTAAAGTTCCTCTGAGTCTATTCTTCATCATCAACTTTGACTTAAGATCATAGGTTTGTGTTCAGTTTTAAATCTTTACTTCTCCCCTCCCAATAAAATAACCCAGCATAAACCAGCATGAGACAAACTAATTTTACTATACCATTCAAATTTGGCAACTGTTGTGTTGATTTATTCCACACGTGGTTTAGGATAGAAGACATGTTCCCTTCTAACATGCACATGTGTGCACCACTACCACCACCACCAAGATCTCAAACTTGCATTTCTTTGAAGATTTCATTGCCCATGGTAGCTATAGATCTGTAGATTACTGGTACGCTTTTCACTTCCTGAAGGAAAGGGTTGAATGCTTTTTCTTCGAAGGAACCGTGAAACTCCAAACACGGCCTAAAATCTCCTTCCAGCTTTGTTTATTTCCTATATTCTCCCCTCTCTTCACATTCTCTCATTTCTCCTTAAACTTCATGCTGGGCAGATGAAACCACACATGAAATCTGAGGCATTTTAGAACACTTGATTGTGTCTCATTGCTCTCCGCCTTCGAGAATGTGTCATGTCCCACTGCCTGGACTGCCTCAGTTAATGCCATCCTCTGGTGAAGCGTCTGGTCCTCAGAAGACAATGGGTCATATTTAACTCATGTGGGCTATTATCACACCTCCATCTATCAACTTGAAACAATTTATGGGGACATTGAAGAACTGAGACATGGAGCACTACAGTATAATGACCCAAGAGGAAAACTGTCATCTTCTATGCCATGTGGGGAGATGAGATCAGGGTGAGAATTGGCATCAAGTGGCCAGTTAATTGTCCCTGAATTTCTGAAATAGAGCAGAATGAGAAATCAAAAAGGGTAGGGGCATGGACAAACTCTGTCAGTGATATTTAGCTGGAGGTCAATTCTGAGTTTCTCTATAAAAATACTAAAGAAAAAGTAGGAAGGTCTACCTAGTGATCTGACCCAAGCCATGCTGTATGGTTTGAATATAATTCCTTCCAAAACTCAGGTGCTGCCAATCTGATCATATTAAGGGGTGGTTTTAGAGGTAAAGAGGCCAGAAGAGCTCCTCCCCCCTCGATAGGATTAAAACTTTATAAAGAGGCTTCACACAGCATTTGGTAAGCTTGCTCTTCTACCTTCTGCCAGGTGAAGTACAGTGTTCCTCTGTCCAGAGGCTGCAGCAACAAGCCGCCATCTTGGCAGCAGAGAGCAGCCCTCACTAGACAACCTTACCAACCAACATCTTGATCTTGAGCTCTCAGTTTCCAGAATCATGAAACAAATTTCAGTTCTCTGTAAATATCTAGTCTATAGTATTTTGTTATAGCATCACACATAGGTGAAGACACATACGAATGTAGGGTGGGTGGTACACATCTTCCTGTAACGGCCTTTGGTTCAGTTTTAATCAGTGAAGGGATGAGGTGCCTGGCTCCTGACTGGGAAGTTGGTGAGCCCTTCCAGAAGGCACTGATTCAGGGAAAATTTGTTCTTTCACTTGGCTGAAGTTCTCCTTTGCTTGTTTCCAGTTAATTGCTCCTGTCAGTAACTACTCCCTAAAGCTGTGGGATTTCCAGTGGTACTCCTCAGGCTGAACAGCCTGTAAGGGTAAATTAATGTAAAGATTAATTCTGTTCACCTTTCTTCCTCCCAAATCTCCTCACCCCAACCAAGTCCAAGCCTGCTGGTTGACTCAGTGATTCTCAGCCTTGGCTAAACATTGTAATCACTGGGGTTGGGGCTGCTTTCAAAACTCTAACCTCCAAACCAATTAAATCAGAACCCCGCAACACGATTCAGCAACAAATGTGGTGGCTGCAATGTGCAGTTGAGTTTGAGAATGGCTGAGTTCACTGATCAATGCTGTTGCCCCAAATCAGGTGGGGCCAGGGTACCTGTTGACTCCTTCTTCTCCTCATCCTAGTGCATCAGTTCTGTCACCTCGTCCCAGTGATGGTCAGACTTTCTGTATTCACATCACACTTTTGAACCCTGAGATTTTTAGAAACATGTTTGAGTGATTCAAAGACGCAACACTGAGGAGCCGGCAGTTAGTACAATGCCACTGGCACCAACCTATCTATATATAACCTGTAAGTTCCCCTACAAGCTGCTGCTTTAACACTTTATCGACTCATCTACTGTTCTCTATTGGATCAGAATGCCTTGGCCCTGTTGAAGCTCCCTTGTACACACTCAGGACAAAGTTCTTACTTGTGCTAGTGAACACTCTTTCTGTCTTTGGCATCAGCCTGACATTATGCTGTTCTTTTCTGGGTAAAACTATTCTATCCATAATGTAGAAAGATATTTATTGACACCAATTTGTGATATATTTCTGGGTTAATAGAGCATTTTGAAACTATATATGTGTGTGCAATAAAGTCACAAAGGATATGCACTTAGCTAAGATATTCATGATAAAATTGTGTATGAAATGTATCATATTTACATTTTCCAATTTTCTACCAAAAGTACAAATTGCCAGTAGGCAGTCTTTAAGACGGCCCTCAATCATATTTACTTCTTGCTATTCATGCTCATGTGCCATATCCCTTCTTCTGGAGTGTAGGCTGGATTTAGCGATGTAATTCTAGAATGCAGTAGAGTTCACGGAAAGCCATTTCTGAAATTAGGATGTTAAAAAGACTGAGCATTCTCTCTTGCTGCTCACCCTAAAAGTTCATGAGGAAAAGTAGCTCCTCAGGTGAGATGTGGGTGAGATCATGGCTCCAGCTGAAATCTTGGCTGCTATCTTGAGAGACCTAGAACCAGAGGCATCCAGCCAAGTCACACCTGACCGGACCCCAGAAACTAGGAGTTAATCATTGTTTGCCATTTCAGATTTCTTACTTTGGGTTTCATTTGCTACTCAGTGATAGAAGCTAATCCACATCCGTAATGATATTTTAGAAATTACTAAATCTTAGAGACATGTTTGCCAATAAATTTAACATTAACTTCTTGATTTTCCTATCCCCTGCCCAGTTCTCTCTTCTCAGCATTCCCCAGACTACTGGACCCAGACCCAGAGGCTCTGTGTTTGATTACCCACAGAGTCCCCTACCTCTCTAGGCCTCAGTTTCCTCCTTTTTATGGAAACAGGGTACAGCATAACCACCAAAGCCTTGCACATCTCCTGTGCACATTTATTCCCCCAGCTCTGCAGACGGCTGTCTGCCCTTCTCAAGGATGAACTCTTTACCTTTCTTCCTGCATTTATTCTAGTTTTCTTTCTTATCACTTTAGGTGTAAAGGCTCCAAAACTATGGCATTCATGTTCTGGGGACCGTAAATAAAACTAACCTGAAGCAGCCCCCAAAAAGAAAATGACAAGGAATTTAGTAGCCAGGGCCAAAGTTGGCATTAGATTCAGGGAGTTTCTCAGTCACTCGTCCACTCTTTCAGCCACTGCAAAAATAAAAATAAGCACTTTCTAAAACACAGATGCAATCAAACTACCATACTCTGCATACAGTCCCTCCTCAAAAATTCTGGATCTGAAGAAATTTGTGGCCTCTAGGTAAAAGATAGCCCTGTTAAAGAGAATCCCTGGTGAGCTTCTAAGCCTCTCCAGACATACAGTTTTCCATCTTTAAGGACCTTTGCTAGCTTGCCAGGTGTAGCAAGAAATTGCAGGGTTTCTTCAGGTTCCCAAAGGGAAACACTGAGGGGAAGAGATCAAATGAATACCTCCAACTTCCCTTCTTCAACCCTGGAAAAGCAATCTGGTTGGTGGCCCTATTAAAGCAGAGAACTCTCTTCATCCCCTGGAGATCCAGAACTGACCTGCTTCTCTCTCTATTGAGGCTATGGCATAAGCCAAAGATGGTCCCAGTACAAGCCTAACACAGTATAGTGTGAAGGTTACCACTAAATGTTCACCAGGACCAAAATCAAAGAAACCCAAGATCATGGGTCCTAGCAGCAAACAGAATCCAGGCTAGGCCCACTCTTTGCTGAAGCTTCCCACATATAGTTTGAGGCTAAAGTTTAATAAATGTTGCAGAGGGCATTGGTTAGTTTTCGGCTCTTCCTGTGACAACAGTCCTTTATCTCTTGGTGAGGTCCTTGCCTTCCTGGGAGGTTGCAATGGCCACAATAGAACAATAATAATAACAGCTGAGCACTACTTATATGGGCTCTTATTTAAATTTAAATATGTGAGTAGGCATTATAAATCTATGTAAGGAGACAGAAGGGTAACAATATCAGGTCATCTCTAAGGACGGAGGCAATAAATGACCGCCTGGGTTCAAGCACAGTTCTGTGTGACCCCAAGGCTGTGTCTCTTAGAGGGTGCCCTGGACTACATGGTTACAGACCCACAGGTGCACTGCACCAGCTTTATTTCTCTATCTCAGCTGCAGAAGGCTGGCCAAGATCAGTGGTCCCCAGCTAGGCCAAGCATAAGATTCTACAGGAATGCCAAGCTCCCCCTTTCTGCAGGGCTTTCAGATTCAGGGGTCTGGAATGAGACACAGATCTGAATTTTTAAACAAGTGTTCTTGCTGATTCTAATGCAGACAAATCACATGCCAATATCTTGGAAACACCAGACTGAAAGGCCTTGAAATTCCCTTCCAGAACCAAGCAGAAGGACGCTTGGGGAACTGCCACTCACGTGCTCCCTCTCTGCACTCGCTCTTCCTGGGTCTGCTACCATCACCACTTTGTCCTGCTCCCTCCTGGCCAGGCTGGGAACTCACACCCGACATATTGGCCCAACATGGCCTGGCCCACCGGCCTGCCTCTGCTCAAGGGTCATTCTCAGTAAGTTTTCTTGCTACTATTGTCTCATCCTCCAGACAGTATTTTTAAAAATAGGCAATGTGTATTCATTACAAATCTAAAAAATTACAAAATGGTATACTGAGAAATATTTTCATCCCATCTATTACCCAACTACCAAGGTTTCACCCACAAGGGGACCCCAAATATGCTTTACAAAAAGAAATACAAATGGTACTTGACTATTCATTCTATTTTGCTTTTTGATTGTTTTGAGAAAAAAGCCCTCCCTGCAAATCAGCACCATGTGCAGGCCACTGGGGGGACAGCCAGATGCCAGTCCCTTCCAGCACATGGGCTGGGAAACAAGAAGAGCAAACCCCCACCCCACCCCACCCTACCATAAACGACTGGCTGATCTGGAGAAACACAGGCTATGATGATAGCTACTGAGGTAAAAGTGCAACGTAATGCTTGTAGTGTTTAGTGTTTCACTGACTTTGCAAGTCTAAAGCTGGTAGTCTGATCATCTATTCAGAGGATAATAATACACCATGTAGCATCTATGGGGGAATCTCCTTCTGAAGGTGGTAGCCATTGTTGATTCCCTATCATCTTGTTTTGAAGTCCTGTATCACTTTCATTGTTTTGTTGGGTTGTGTTTTATTCTGTTTTGTTGTGTTTGACTTTGTTATATCCAATGGCATGGGCAGCTATTTCAAAGATAATGAGATATATTATGGTAGCCATTTTGGATTTACTACCATCTTGTTTTGAAGTCCTTCATTGCATTCATTTTTTTGTTTTTATTGGTTCTATGCTGTTCTGTTTTGTTTGATTTTTACTATGCCTGAAGGTATCTGCAGCTATTTTGAAGACAACAAGAGGCATTATGGTAACCATCATTGATTTCCTATTGTTTTGAAGTCCTGTGTCAGTTACACTGGTTTGTTTTGATTAGTTTTATTCTGTTTTATTTTGCTTGGTTTTATTCTCTTTAAAATAAAAATAAAAACTACATAAAATTTAAAAACAATTGTTCCAGCCAGGTGTGATGCTGCATGCTTGTAATCCCAGCACTCAGAAGGCTGAGGCAGGAGAATCATTGTGAGTTTGAGACCAACCTGGTTACAAAGTGAACTCAAGGCCAGCCTGAACTGCACAGTGATACTTTGTCTCAAAAAGACCAAAAAATTTTAAAAAAGAAAGAAAGAAAGAAAATGCATAGAATGGTCCACAGCTTAATTCACTGCATGCACATGTCATACTTATATTTTAACCATCACTCTATTGATGGCTGTTTCCAGCCTTTGGGTATTACCAAAAACGTTCTTGTATGTGTGTCCATGTGTGAGAATACTTGCAGAATAAAAGTCACAGAAATGTGTTGGGAGCCATTGAAGCTGGAAAATGACCCACACATGAACTTACCAAAGTAAGGAAGAGCACTTGGGTCAACCATGTGAAAACACTGTTACACCCCAGAAAAACACAAGGCTCCTAAACAATCCAGGCCTGGGTTGCTAGGCAGAGGGACTGAAATTGACATCATCCTTCAGAGTATATAAATAAACATGCAGCATTGGTTGAGCAGTACCTTTCCTCCCATCAGGAGAGTAAGGGCACCACCTGACCCCAGCTTTGTCTCTTTCTTTATTTTTCTCATCCTCTGGTGGTCCTTCACCCCAAGAACCTAAGGAGCCATGTGGGTCGCAGGAGAAACGGAATTATAAGTCAAACTATGTTGTGCTTCTTGATTCTGACATCCTGTCCTCTGAGTCAAGTTTCTTATCTCTGCTACCCTGGAAAACAGAGCTCAGGTCTCTGCTCGTTTGCATCTCAAGTCTCTAACCTGGGTCCCTGATTTCCTGGGGCTGGAGACTCTAGAGATGGGTTGATGGCCCTGGCCAAGCCACTCACCCTCAGTTTACAAATTCCCTGCAGACCCCTATCCCAACCTCTCAGACTAAGGCTACCACATTTGAGGAGTTTGCAAAGTTTTCCTCTCTAAACAGACTGTTCTCTTAGAGAACCCTCCCTGCCTAGGTTTCAAGTTCTTGAGCACCTTTTGTGATGCTAACTGGCCTCCTCAAGGGTTATCCCCATCCATCCAGGTGCTCTTCTTTTTTTCACCTTCAGCCGATCCCAATTCTCCATGTCTCTGAGCTGGCCCACCATACTGAAACTCAGGACCTAGTACAGTTCATACGCTGTGGATCATCTCCAGATAAAACTACAATGTAGGTGACATTTGTCTTAGAGCCCTTCTATCCATTTTTTCTGGAGCACCGCATGCCCTCAAAATGCTCTTTGGCTCCCCAGAGTTTCCTCTGGGCACTCTGCCTGGATTACCCTTCTGTATTTAACAGTATTCTATGCCCCAGATTTCTTCCACTCACTCCATCTCTCTTCTTCCATCTCCTAAGGGGCCTGTTAAGGTCGTCTGCATGGCAGATGATGTCATGAGCATGACTGTGCTTCTAGAGACATTTTCATCTTGGTAGGGAACTTCTAGGGATACCTTCTTCGAAAGAATGGTATTGCAGAGATGGAAGTTCCCACATCAAGGTAGGGCACAGATGAGATATTGTAGGAAAGGGCGGGTCCGGAAGGTAAAACTTAATGGCAGAAAGAAAGCAACCGAAAGCATACAGGAAGAAAACGGCAGTTCCAAGCTCCCACTTCTTACTATGTGTTACCAACAGGCCCTCACTTTGTAAAACCTGAGTTTCCTCATAACACATTCCCCATAGTGATGTTGAGGACAACAAAGGTAATTGATGAGAAATCACTTTGCAACCAAGAAAAACTTGCTCAGATACAAAGTACTGTTATTCTTCCACCAGTATCCCACAAAGCCCTGAGCTTTGACCTACCAAGAATACCAGCCCCTGCATGGTAACTACTTAGCAAGAAAGAGAAAGGATGAAATTGCTCTATCTTGTCTCCACCCCATTCTCTGGAAAATTTTAATATTTAACAACCAGTGAAGCTCTTGTTAAAAAACTTTATACCATCAGAGTAAACTGTGATTTTTTTCAACTTGCTTCACACCTGAGCTTCAATTTCTTAGGTTTGTACAGTAGCAACTTCTCTTCTTCTAACAGATGAATATTCAGTTCGAATTTATTTTCATGAATGCAAGACATTTCTGTGTCCTTTCTACGTCTAATCATAATTTGGGGGTGGGTGTGAGGAAGGTTCCTTGTGTCTGTTATTGAAACTATGTCTTTCTGTGTATTCCATGTGCTATAGCTCCTGAGGGTCATGAGAAGTCTGTTGGAACAGCTTAAAAGAATGCTGACAGCTTTCCTCCTCAAAATTGTGGTGGAATTACCAGAGTAATTTTGGGTACTTCCTTTCTGTATTACACAACTTGGATATGTTAGGTGCAGATGATTCTCTCTCTCTCTCTCTCTCTCTCTCTCTCTCTCTCTCTCTCTCTCTCTCTCTCCCAATCTCTAGGAGAGGGCTTGAGACAGGATCTTGATATGTAGTTCAGGGAGACTCTTAACTCACTGTGTGCCCAGGCTGGCTTCTAATTCACAGTGATCCTCCTGCCTAAGCCTCCTGAGTGCAGGAATTACAGGTGTGTGCCACCAAGCTCAGCTAGATGCTTTCTTTGTTTCTCTGCATTGTTCTACTTTTGTGCTGACCCGCCTGAGTGAATTACTGCTGTTTGAGGTCATTGCATTCTGGATGGCCTATGCAAGGGAAACAGGGATCCTTAGAATAAGTCCTTTGTCCCAAGCTACAATAATGTTAAATGAAAAGAAAAATGAACACTGTACTTCTTTCTTTCTGCAACAGCTTTGGAGACATCTTTGTCTTTTCTTCTTTCCAGATCAACTCAAAAGAAAATCAAGTTTTAAATTCCAAAGTTCATCCCTATTCTAACTTGTTCCCTATAACAAACCTATGAAAAAAGCATTTTAGAGACATTCATGGACTAGGAGGAGAGAAAACAATGGCTGCACCAGCAAACAAGCCCAGTATGGGAACTAGCAGGATGCGCAGGCCACTGTCAGACTGGGAACAGCCATACCCCAGCACCGTCCGGCCCACAAGCTGGCAAATAAGAAGTATCAACCCACCCCTACCCCCGCTCCCATAAGCCACTGGCTTATCCAGAGAAACACAGGCTGTGATGATAGCTATCAAGGTGAAATGCAATTGGATGCCTGTGGTGCTTTCATGTTTCACTACCATTGCAGGTCTAGGGCCAGTGGTCTGATCATAGGTTCAGAGGATAGTGCTAAGCAATGTGTCATCTAGCGGGGAATCTCCTTCTGAAGGCTGCAGCCATTGTTGATTCCCTATGGTCATGTTTTGAGGTCCTATATCATTTCTATTGTTTTGTTAGATTGGGTTTTATTCTCTTTTGTTTTGTTTGATTATGTTAAGTTCGATGGCAGGAGAAGCTATTTCAAGGATAGCAAAATATATTATGGTAGCAATTTTGGATTTACTATTGGCTTGTTTTGAAATCCTTTACTGCATTCATTGTTTTGTTTCTATTCTATGCTGTTCTGTTTGATTTTTACTATGTCTGAAGTTATCTGCAGCTATTTTGAAGACATTAAAAGGCATTATGGTAACTATTGTTGATTTCATAATGTTTTGAAGTCCTGTATCTCTTATACTGGTTTGTTTTAATTGGTTTTATTCTGTTTTATCCTTTTTCAAAAAAAAAAAAAACAAAACATTTTTGGCGAACTACAATCCTAAGAAGTGAAGACATTTTCCCCAAAGCCTCATAGCTAAGAAGTAGCTTGACCAAGATCCACCCAAAATGTCCTCAAGACATTTCATCATTGAAACCAAGGGAAACACAGGCTCATGTATGGGGGAAGGGAAAGGCTCATCACGCTGTGAGAAAATTGGATTTGTATGATTATTCCACATCTATAGAGTTGTGCAGCTGAATGGCCAACAGGATGGGTGTGTAATTTATTTTTACCAGTTGGAGGGCCTTGTAATAATATCAAAATCACAGTAGCATTATGCCCAGCTATAATGTGTTTGCTATATGTATGTATACATGTTTGAATGAACAATTAACAGCTAAATATATACATGTCTGTATATCTCTATTGTGTACATAAATCTATATGAAAGGATATCGATTAATAGAATATATACTCATATAACCTGCAAATAATCTATTGTCTTTTGTTTTAGGTTTTAGAAAATGAATCTTATTGTACTTTCATAGTTGCAGATTAAGAATTTGTTCAAGTTTTGTATGTTATTTCAGCCTATTGCTTCAATTTCAAAATCCAGTCAGAACCTGTATGCTGTCTTGTATGTCTCTGTGTGTACACACGCATATCTATGTCAAACTTTCAGCATTTGGCATTGAGTCCTCATGTCTATTCAGCTCCCTTTTCCTTCCCTCCCTCCAGAACAGGAATCTCACCATCTGGAAGCAGACATGTAGGTATTTTCTATATTTGTCCACAATTATTTCTAGAATAGACTAGCTTTTGGGTGAGAAAACTGTATTTCTACTTAGACACGACGTTGAAGACATCTGTTAGACAGACACGCAAGCTGAAAGTCATGCAGATATCATCTGCTTCTATATCTTCCTTTTCCAAGCTGAGGCTTCTTAGTTCCATATTCAGATGACATTGTCATCAAATTCCTTATCATCTTGTGCCTACATTCCAAGAAACACTCTTTTTCAAGATTTTTCTTGAAACCTTGAGCGCACAGAGAGTCAGCACTTCAGTCAATGGCTGACCAACAGGACAGATTTTCATTTGTTCTATAATTCTTGGGGACTGTCACATGTCACTGGAGACCAGATTATATTTCCTTGAGCCTTACTGTCTTAGTTACTTTTCTCTCATTGCTGAGACAAAATACCTGATGCCCAAAATTAGGGAAGGAAAGATTTATTTCTTACAGTTCTTGGGGGTTTCAGTCTATACTCCGTTGGCTCCAAGGCAGCATGGCGTGGCAGGGCAGCCCTTCATAGTGGCCACAAATAGCAAGGTTCGAACTGGCAAGAGAGAGAAGACACACCTTCTTCCCACCCTTTTACTATATGTCGGCTCTGCCCCTGGATGGATGCAACACTCACATCACCAATCCCAGTGCCAGACAACAACCCAATCACAAATGCCAGACTCAGCTGCATCCATGCCATGATTACATGAGGCTTGGTGGGGCCATAGGAATATAAACCGTAACACTTACCATTCTGGTTCCTGCCAGCGTGACTTCTCTGTAAGTATCTGCACCTCTCGTCTGAGGGTTTTCTCTGGCTGCCAGAGCCCACTTTGTGCACAGTCAGAGGTGCCAGTGGACCAGCACTCCCAGAGGAATCTTCAGCCAATGACGAGTTGGAGTGCAAATGCCACACTCAGCTAGGACAACTCAAGTCTTGCATTCTCTAATCCCATCAGCATTCCTGAGCAGCACTGACCTCCTGTTGCCCTCAGAATTACTGGTTTGATACATTGTAGGTTAGCTCCTTCTCTTGCCCCATTCAGGAAGAGGCTTCCTGACATCAGCTCCCAAATTAATCCTTATCGCCACTTCTGCTTCTGCGGGTACACTTAGACATGGTCCAATACTGAATCGGCTTTCTTAGCATTCACGTAATCAACCTTTTTTCCTTTGTCAACTACTACCAACCCATATTTTCCCAATGTTGTCTCTTTATGATTGATATTTTAACTTAAACTCAGACTTTATACTTACTCCTGTTATGCTTTTGGCCTATTTCCATATTTCAACCTAACAGAATAACTTTGAATATTGATTTGTGCTTTTGCTGCATTATCTATCCCTCTCAGACATGAATCATAGTTGGAAATCTGATAAGGATGTCTTCTGTGCCTTTCACTTCTCTTAGAAAAGCGTCAAACAAGGTAGGGTTAGGAACAGAGCACTAAACCAACCTTTCCCTTGCTTCAATAATCAAGATTCTTCAGTAAGACTCCTCAGTGCAAGTGATTCAAACTACCTGCATGAAATAAGCCCAGATTTTACAAACTTGCCCAGAAGAATGTCAGGCAAATCCAGCTCAGTTGCTGTGCTAGAATTGTGATTATCTGTGATGATGTCATTCCTCTGGTATAGAAGTCTGTGACCCTAACCGAAAGAAAATGTATTGGTTGGTTTGTTATCAGTCGCTTCATATTACTCACTAAGAACTACTGGATTTGTTTCTAAAAGCTCCCAATCTTCTCTGAATAACCATTTCAGCAATTTAACCATGAGCCACATATACGTGCCAGTAATGGGAAAGTGGTGCTCGACATCTACCTTATCCTTTTATTTGAGAGTAGGAACTTTTACTAATACCTACCTTCCTCTCTCCATTCCTTAAATTCTTCACAATGGGAAGAAGTGCACTAATAGTGCAGATAGGAGCCTAGGGTGCAGTTTTTCAGAAGATATCACCCCTTTCACAAAGTATGGCTCCCTCTGTCCCTACTATGAAGGCTGATTCTTTCTAGAGAACTCAGCCAGGCCTCATGGCCCCCTGGGCAGTAAACCCTCATCACTCTCCTCAGTTCTGTTCCCCAAGCCCATTTATCTTTTTTTCTCAAATACTAGATCTAAAGCTTTGGATGTTCCGCTTAGCCCTTGGGGATCCAAGCTTCTTCTGGCTCTTGCCCAGCCCATTGCACCCCACATGGGAGGCCCTCTTTACTGCCAGACTGTAGCAGTCACACTCTGCCCTCAACTCCCTCAGCAGGCTCCCTGGGAGTTTTACTTTGTTTTTTTTCTGCTACTTGCTCTCTTTTCATTGCCACTGACCTCACTCACATTTAGTAATCCTATTCTTTTTGCCTTCTATTCCTCATGAGAAATACTCCCTGTATAATCTTTCAGTCCAGGATTAAACTCACCTTTCCACTGAAGTGCTTTAGGTGAGGGGAGGTTTCTCAGTCTTGGTCCTTCCCATCCACCACCTCCCCTGGCCAATGCATCTATGGACATTGCGGAAGGAAGTCAGAGGAATGGATTCTTCTTCCATACAGGATCTGGGCTCCTTGCCACAACCCTTTTCTAGAATGTTCTTAGTGAGGGTGAGGGACAGGACTAGAGATGATGGGGGAGTTGAGAAGCAAGAATTGGGTTTCCCGGCACAGGTTGCCTCCCTTTTGAGCAGCCCAACCTTCCTTCCTCAGGAAGCCTCGGGAATCAGGCTAGCAATGATGTCTGCCTGCTGTCAGACCATTTTCTGCTAAATAACTCAGGAGGAGGAGGAAGCCAGTTTGTGACCTACAAAGACTATCCACAGCCCGGGAGCTCTGACCTGCTCTGCTGGATGAAGCTCTAATAGACACCTGCTGCCTCTGCCACGGTCAGCGGGGACCTGGACTGAGGAGGGGCTGAAAGAGGGCAGAGGACCAGGGAGCAGCGAGGGAAGGAGGAGCCAGCCAAGCTCCCTGACTCTGCTCCCAAATCCCTTTGCAAAGCCATTACCAAAATTGATTTTAATAAGTGAAAGATTTACCTGGGTCGAACATTGTTTTTAACTGGCAGCAATTAATTAATTAACCATCACTAGCCTGGATATCATAATGGGATGATATTTTGATGCTAACACATTATTGAAAAGGACAAGCCATGTTTTTTCCCTATAGTAATCAATTAATCAACCCCAAATGAAGATTCAGACCACTGCCTGCGCTCACAGGCACTTCCTAGCTTCCTCTGCCAGGACTCCTAATCCCTGTTTTAGGGCTCAGTGCCTTGTTAAGTAATTTGAATTAAGTCAGTCAATTTTAACTCGGTATTCTTTTTTTAAAAAAGAACTTAAAATAGTTAACTTTAAGAAATCTCTGAAACATCTTCTTCATAATTAATAAATGAAAAATGTTCCTGCAGCTAATCAATAAAGTTGTTAGAGAGAATTGATCGGATGGGAAACTCTTTTTGTGGGTACAATTTTTCACCTATTCGGTACAAAAGACTCCCCAGAGGGCTGTCAGTGTGATAGACACTTAGGAGTCTGACCCAAAAGGAAAAAAAAATTATACAAAGACAATTAATTAAAATCTCTAGGAGTGACATCTTCCATCCTGTGGGTAGGAGCTGGGTCCAGTGCGGAGGTGACTTATAGGAAACTTGGGAGAGACGAGGGTAGCTCAGATGTCTGGGCCTTCCCACCCCTGAAGCCTGTGCTCTGCACAGACTCTGGTCCCTCTCTCATTAGATGCTCATGACAGGAATGGTGACCTGTGTCATTCAAGTGTGTAAGGCACACAGAAGCCTCATTGTGGGGACTGGAGGTAGGGAATGGAGAAAATGTGTGAAAGTCTGCTAGCAAGGAACACTATCTTGCAGATTACCATGACATTAAAGGATTCAACAGGTTCAGGAGCAAGAAATTCTGGGTGCTCCATTAAGTCCAAACTTCAGAATGGTTCGCACAGATCCTTGGCTCATGCACATCTGACTGCATCAGAGTCCATGAGACTGGGGTCCAAGGAATCTGTTTTTAAATACACCCCAGAGATTTGACCCTAGTTTCTATCAATGTGTGGTTACCACAGAATTCGTCCATTTCCACCTTTCCAGGTACAAATACAGGCAATGAATCACATGTATCACATTCCCTCCTCTTTATCTTTTGTTGGGGAAGCTGTAAGACATAATATTTATTGAGCCCTTACTATGTAGCCAGCATTGTACTAAGTACCTAATATGCATTAGTCACCTAATCCTCACAGCAATCCTATATGATAGACAACATGATTATCATCTTACGGAGGAGCAAATGGAGGCTTAGAAAGATGAAGTCATTTGGTAAAGGTCACACACCCAGTGAGAGGCCACTGGGTTTTGGAACCTTGTTCCAGTGACTGTGCTCTTCTTACCACTGTGACACATGGCCCTCAGTGAGTGATGGGCAGCTGGGAGGACCAAAGCCTGAGGCACGGGCTGGCGGCTCTGAACGTGCAGACTTTGAATGAAAGGTCTTTAAGGCAAGTGGCCTCTCACACCCAGATTCGTGGGACTTTAGCTCATATGACTAAGTAGATTAAAGGAATATTTTGTCCCTCCTCATAGAATGCTGACTAGCAATCTTTTTTTAAGCTACCAAATAATAAAACTGGAGAAAAAGTAGATCAGAAGAATTTTCCCAGTGCATTTTTGGTCAATGAATTTGCTCTTTTATTATAGTAGCTATAATGTAATGAACCAGTGACCAATAATATTCTTGGACAACTACAGTATATGATAACAATGCAGGTTCTAGGATCTATTCCAGATCCACTGAAATACTCAGGTGATTTGCATTTTTAAAGTCTTCCAAGTCAAAGCCATGTGGAAGTGCATGCCTATAACTCCAGCACTCAGGAGGCTGAGGCAGGAGGATCGCTGTGAGTCAAGACCAGTCTGAACTGCACAGTGACACCCTGTCTCAAAAAGACAATTAATCAATCAATCAACCAATAAGCAAGCCTCTCAGATCAGGTGTGAGAATCACTGATGTAGAGGTTGCCCCAGTTGCTCCATCTCCCACTCTGAAGAAATGCTACTGAGAGGTATAACTGCGAGTATGTTGAACAAAAATTCTAGTCATTATTGCTGTGTAAAAACCACTCCAGAACAATGGCTTTAAACCACTAGATATCTAACAGCAAAGATTTGTATAGCCTACCAATCTGCAATTTGAGTAGAGGTGCAGGAAGGGTCCCTCTCCACTTCAAAAAATACCAGTTGGGGCTGGGGTGGGATGGAGCTGAAGGTCCACTTCCAAATGACTTTCCCACATGGCTGTCAGATTGCTCCTGGCTGTGGCTGGCAGCTCAGCTGGGACTGAGAGCCAGGGCTCTGTTCCCATCTAGGTAGGCTTCTCCATGGGTTCCCTGGGCTTTCTTACAGCGTGGTGCCTAGGTTCCAAGAGTATGAGTCCCAAAAGAAAAAAAGTGGCGGCTGCCGGTTTCTTAAAACCTTGGGGTAGGAAACTGCTACCATGTTGATTGTGTCACATTCTGTTGGTCCATCAAGCATGGAGCTAGATTCAAGGAGCGGAGCCACCCTCCACCCACCCACCATGGAAGGAGTATTGAAGAACTTGGGGGCCATGTCTTAAAACCACCAGAGTCAGAATGCCTGCTGTGAGCCGCCCTCTGCAGTTAGTTGTATCATCATAAACCTTACCAGTCTTAGGATGTTTGCACACAATATGAGAAAATTGGGCCATGTTATTACCTAAAGGTCTCTGATCCCATGTCCATGTGTCGCTGGTAAGTGAGGGAGGGTTTTGAGTGCAAGAAAACCGCTCTGTAAGGGTCATCTTTGTTCCTTAACAGTTAATATCAAGATTCCTACACATGTGTGTGACATTCATGTACTTCTGGGGCTTTTTTAACTCAGCAGCAGTTTTAAGTCTATTTCAGAAGTCCCCCCAAGTTCCAAGGAAGACTGTAGAGGTTAAGCTAACAACTGGAGTGCAGGCGTAGTTATACTGCCATCATCTCCCTCAGGCTGGCCAGCCCGAGGACCATCCACAGCCTGCTCGGAATCTAAACATTATTTTTCAGGAGAATGTGGGGGAAAATGAAAAGCTTCTTCACTTCACTTAAGTCTCTTCTCCAAGATCTCCCCAAGAGAACATCGTATTCTTTCATTTTAAGGAAAGGTGGAGGATAAGAGATGGAGGGATCCGTCTAATACATCTTCTTTCCTCATCACAGCAGATAGTGAGATGCTGCTGCTTCCATTTGGCAATGGTAGAGAAGTCAGGGAGATGAGGGAGCTTCCCTAATCGTTCCAATACTGGGACACAATACGAGGGACTCTTCCCAAGTCCTCGGTCGGGTTGTTGCATGAGCGGAGATGAGAAAATGAAGCACCTGAGCTACATCACCAAGAACAAGTGGACCAGCCTGAGGACGTGCTCCCCAAGTCTCTGGTCTCTGTGCATAATCACCACGTAGACCCCAGCACAGCCATTTTTATGTTTTCCAATAGCTGTTGCAGGGCACCTGTCCAAGTGGGGGAGGCCGGGGAGACAAGAAGAGCAAGCAAAGAAGTGCTGACCTCATTTACTGGGGGGCTTCTGAGTCCACTGGAGAAACTGCGAACCAAGGAGAAGTCACAAAGGCATCTGAGAAAGGGAATGTTGACCAAAACAAGTGGGTTTTTAATATTTTCTCCAATTCTCATTTGAATATATGACTGTGTCATTTGTAAGTTATCTTTCTTTATATGATAGATGAGTTCCAAGGATTTTGCTTTAGGTATGAAATGAAAAGTGCTAATTTAAATGACCCTTGAGATGAATTAAATTTCTAATGGATTATCAATGCATACCTTCTCCCTCCATGCTTTAATCTATAAAAAAAATTAAGCATAATCTCTGATATCATTTTCAGTTGTAATATTCTTCGATGCTAGGAACTTGTTTTAAAAAATTTTTTTTTATTTTTATTTTTTTATTTTTGAGACAGGGTTTCAAACTCACTATGTAACCTAGGCTGGCCTCAAACTTGCTGTGTTCCTCTTGCTTCAGCCTGCTGAATGCTGGGATTACAGGACTGCACCACCATGCCTGGCTTGTTAAAACTTTTGAAGATCCCAAATTCAATTAATCAGACTCTATCCCTGGATTTAGAAGGTCCTTTTACTGCTAAGGCCATGCAATACTCTTTTTAAGCACAGGAATGCAAGCCTTCCACAGTAATGTATGGGGGTAGTGTTTCCTAAGTGTCTCTGGGATCACTCTCAGTGGTTATTTCAATGAAAATTAAACTCAATTTGTCAGGGATCTTTTGGAATTTTCAAATGACAGAAACCTCATTCATCCTGACACAAACAAACAAACGGTTGGGAGTGGACTCACTGATTACGCACAGGAAAGTTTAAGAGATGAATTTTCAAGAGTAGACTGGTCTAAGATTTCAAAGAACAGGTAATCATCTCTTTTTGGCATGTTGTCCTCTTTGCCAACTTAGTTTTCTCAGCATAGTGGCAAAGACAGCTACCAGCAAAGACAGTCGTGTATCAGTGTGACAACTTTACCTGAAAGGATTGCATTAACATCTCTGGACATGAAGTAGGCCATGTGCTCAATTCTGAAGTTACAGGACTGGGTATTGAGTCAACTTCACTCTGAACAACTCTAATTAAATTCAGACAGAGGAAGAGGGCAGAAAGTAGGGGTTCTAGTACCAAAAAAATAAAAAAATAAAAAAGAATGTCAGGTAGGAAAAAATAAAACCTTTGCCCAATTGAAATATACATACTTTCCATTAGAAAATATTTCTACATAGCACTTCCTTGGAAATCATCTATTATATAAAGAAAGATAACTTGTAAATGACACAATCATATATTCAAATGAGAATTGAAAAGGAATATTAAAAACCCACTTTCTGTTAGTTGTCATTAACAAAGGGCTACAAAGTATGTTCTCTCAAAGTTCTGGAGAACAGAAGTCTAACATGAAAGTGCTGGAAGGGTCTTTCTGTCTTGGAACTCTCTAATGGAGAACCTTCCTTGCCTCTTTAACTTTTGGCAGCTCCCAGCATTCCCTGGGTTGCAGCAGCATCATTTCAATCTTTGTCTATCTCTGTCTCTACATGGCCTCCTTCCCAGTATAGTATGTCTGTGTCACCTTCTCTCTACCTTTTTTTTTTTCTTTTGGTACCGGGGATCGAACTCACAACCTCATGCCTGCTAGGCAGGCGCTTACTTACCACTGAGCTAAATCCCCAGCCCTATTTTTTGAGACAGAGTCTCACTATGCAGTTCAGGCTGGCCTTGAACACACTTTGTAGCCCAGGCTGGTCTCAAACTCACAACAATCCTCCTGCCTCAGCCTCCTGAGTGCTGGAATTAAAGGCATGTGCCACCACACCTGGTTGTGTCACCTTCTCTTATAAGGACACCAGTAAATGAATAAAAATTTCCAAGATCCTTAACTAATCCTAACTGCAATGATCCTATTTCCAAATAAGACCACATTCTGAGGTTCTAGTTGGACATAAATTGGAGGGAGGTACTTCTCAATCTATTACCTACCTCATAATGCACACATGCAAGTCCACCATGTAAAGGAGTATGGATCATAGATTGAGAGGCTCTACCAGAGTTTCTCAACCTCAGCATATTTATATTTGGGGCCAAATAAGTTCATGTTATGAGGGGTGTTTGGAGCATGGTAGGATGTTTAGCAGTATCCTTGAGTTCTACCCATTAGACACTGATAGTATGCCTTCCAATTATGACAATTAGAATGTCTCTAGACATTGCCAAATGATACCTGGTCGGGGGTAGGATATTGTCCCCAGTTAAGAACCACTGATCTACACCAAAGCTGGCAAAACACATCAAGCCATTCTGATAATACAGTAATCTTGAGTACACATACAGAGAAATCTCACAGACTAACCGTACAAAAATAATCATGACAACTTGTTTATGCCAGTTGGAAGATGGGGTTCCCTTCACATGCCCATCATTGCAGGATATTAATGAGGAAAGTATTGTTTCATCATAGCCTGTTATCTCACCCCTATATTATCTTCATATCCAACCTCTCCACCATCAGCCATGTGACTAGGTCAAGCCTTCAAAGTGCTCAAAGCTTCAACTTGGTATTGTAAAGCTTAGATCCCATATAGCTTTGCTTAACCCTTCCCTGAAGGCTCACACTCTTCTATTGTTTACTGTTTAGGGAAGAAACAATGTTCCATTCATCTTTATTTCCCTCTAGGACCCAGCTCAGTGCCATATACTCAAGCATCATTCAATACACGCTAAATCTATTGAAAATCTAATACCATTACCTGGAATTTATTTGTTAATTCTACATAAGATATATTGAGATCACTTGAGATCAAAATAAATGTTTGGTTCTTAAGAAAATAATCTATTTTTAGAAGGAAAATATAATTTAACTTGGTTGCCTTGCATAAATAGGAAATCTGATTATTCTTGGATCTTACTTTTCCTTTTTAAAATTTAATTCACAGAGAGATGACCAATTATGGATGACCCATAGCTTAATAACATATCTGTTAATGTTCTAGAAAAAACAGTGAATTGAATTAAGTATTAATAGGTTTTGAATTGATTTGATGAGCTAAAATAAATAG